>JAQMYJ010000015.1:19013035-19024894 GCA_030014305.1 Clarias laeviceps | reverse complement strand
TTATTATTATCATCATCTATTTTTTATTTTTTTTTGTCTAATGATGGCTGACTTCACTTGCATAGACACCTCTTTGGACCTCATGTTGAGAGTTTGAATATACAGCCACTAAATGCAACATAATCCTCAGATCCAGTTTCAGACCTTTTATCTGCTTGATTCATGGAGTAATGAGGGAACAGGCCACAAATATCAGCAATTTGGTCCAATATTTATGAGCCCTCTAGGATGAAGGTGTGTGAATGAAAATGGCTGTAATTCCTGAATGGTTAATGCCATACTTTTGTTTTTATTAAACCCCTTGAATTAAAGCTGAAAGTCTTGACTTCGCTTACATTTTGAATGTTTAAGTTCAAATATAATGTGGTGGTGTATGCTAAATAATTTAGCTCTGGCTCATAATTTAAGGACCTGCGTGTATGCTTGTTGTGAGGCCTAGATACTCTATAACTGTAAAATACATCCTTAGATTCAAGTGGAGGAGAGAGGGAAGGGGTTGAAAGAGATTATTTACAAGCACCATATATGTTTACAATATGTGTTAAAATATGTCAGTATTAATGTGTATCTTATGGTAAGTAAAGTACAGATTGTAGATGTGCAGCCACAGGAGATGGCTAGAAAAACAAATATTAGCTATGTGCAGATGTAGTGTTTGAGCAATCCTCTATATACATCTATAAAACCACAATTATAAAAGATATATGACGATCAGTATCATATGTGTCCAAAGGTGATCGCAAAAAGTCCATGCATGTCCTTCAGCTGATGGTACTGTACCACTGTACCAGTGTGGGAGCACACACTGTGAAGGCATGAATATGTAAGAGCTCTACAAGGAGTAATGATTATGATTGCAGTTTCCAGGATCCTGATGGCCTGCAGGAATAAAACGTTCTTCAGCCAGCTGGTTCTGGATTAAGAGGGTCAGAAATTGCTATGGTTCGAAAAGTTCTCAAAGATCTTTTGGACTGGCATGAACATTTATTCAAAAGATGAATGCCTTTTTATGGCACTTGAGGGTTGTGTAGATTTAACTAGAAATGTTAGTTGCTTCATGCATACAGTACGATTAATCCTGAGATACATCTATATGGTTCAAACAGGTTTGTGATCTTAAGACATTAAGAGTATATTTCTCAATGAGGTATATTGAGTTAACTTCATAAAAACTATGGCAATGATCGTGTAATTGAGTCAATTAGAATACACAATTAGAATGACGGCACACACAGTACAGTATGTAGTATGTAGCACACACAGTACTGCATTGAATGTCACAGGGAACATAAACAGTAATCCCTACTTCCTGCAACATCAACAATGCAAACATCATTTCCTCCATGCATCACCTCGGTAATGTAAACACCTCGATTACCTGTTGCTGCTACTGTGGCAATTTCACGTTATTGAAATAAAATATCTATTGAATAAATGTAAATATGATTCAATTAAATTTAAAGATGCATGTTGTCATTCCGAAAGATATTAATATATTACAGATACTGGCCTATGTAATATTAATGATTTATTGTTTAAATATACATGATGCAAGAGATTAATCCCAGGCATGAACTGAACAGCATAAACAGCAGCTGCAATGCCTGATGGGTCATTAAAATAAAATTTTGTTTATATAGCTCTTAACAATGGACATTGTGAAATCTGATGGTATGACCATAAATTAGTCTCTGGTATATTTGTGTGCTATAAGGCTGAAAGTTTAATATAACGGAAAAGGTGTTTAAGATAATATAAAGTCGACTTTCGTTGTTGAAAACTCAGGTAAAAAAACTGTTCTTGGGAATTTCCGTCAACTATTGATATAAATAATATGAAGTCAAATATAATTAAGTATACATGACAAGCCATGACAGAAAAAATGCCTGCATCAACCTCGTCCAAGGCCATCTTTATGGTTATTGAGTGGATCCGTTCTCAGTCACACGCATTCACAAGCAGACCACATGGGGCCATCCTCAGCAGCAGCTTGATGCCTCCATATTATATCCACTCCGAACAGAAGTGGGCACCAGGATGCATCAGACAATCTCTGTGTGATGAGAACTCCAAAAAAAACCTTCAGAAGTAAGGTTGCAGGATGTGTCAGAAATGTCTGGAGGGCAGAAAGCATCGTGATCACTGGTAACTCAGGAGTTCCATATGTAGCTCAGCAGAGAGAGAGAGAGAGAGAGAGAGAGACTGTGAGTATGTCTAACAGTTAGTCACATATATATAAATAAAAGAAAGGTTTTGTCTGTACATTGGTCAGAACTTGCTCTTTCTAATATATCTTTACATTTCATACATAGGAGGACCCGAAACCAGCCTCAGAAAATTGTCTGTCTGTATATCTACATGTCTGTTCAGCTAGATTTTGTCACAGCATCATGCAAAACTGGCTGGACAGAATTTAATGAAACTTTGGCAGTACTTAGGTTTTTGCCTGGAGTCAAGCTTGTGCCATAAATGAAATCAAAATGTTGAGTAGACGTCAAGTTATGTACCAGATTATGTCACAGCATCACACAAAACTGGCTGGAGAGAATGTTATGAAACTTTTGCAGTACTTAGATATCTGCCTGAAGTTTAAACTGAATATTATAAGTCATTATACAGTATATTACGTAAGACAAGTAGTTTTACTTAAAGTGGTATAAGTAATTCTAAACGCGCTGGAGTTGTTTTAAGACGAATCTTTATCCGATCTACTTTTTAGATTTCTCATCTGTGATTCACTCTCCGATTACCGAACTGTATTTGGCTGACAATGAAAGAACTACAACTTAGTGTAAACAAGGCGTAAGATACTCAACCTTATAAAATTTTATTGTTTGTATTAAGAAGTTAGGCAGATTGTTCTGCTGTACAGCAAGACAGTCATGTACGTTGGCTTCAACCTGAAATAATACATATCACTGATTACATTAAAGCTCACTCACTCACTCATCGTCTATACCGCATTATCCTGTATTCAGGGTCGTGGGGGCCTGGAGCCTAACTCAGGAGACATAGGGCATCTCATATAGAGAGAAAGTAAAACCTAAAATAGAACCTTGCGGAATACCAAAATGGAATCTCGACTGCTAAAAATTGCATTTTCAAAGTCCATTAAACAGGGAACTACTAAGGCAGACCTGATGTGGGATGCAACATCATTTCCAGCATTGTTGTGACCTCAGAGCAAGTATGACTGAAGAAAAAAAGAGGCTAAAAGCTGTACAAGATACTTCTGGTCAAATTTTATTTTTTTTGTCATTTACTGCAAACTTTTTTTTCCAGAACTGCTGTTTAAATAAAGCTTTTGCATGAAATCATTTTGCAATAAGAATAATAACACCTATAGACTGCCATATTCTACCAAATTAGAATTAAAGAAAATTTGTATTGGGTTGGTGTGTCAAATATTGCCTCTGGTCTGTCTGTGTGGAGTGTTCTTCCATGTGCTTTGTGGGTACTCTAGTTTCCCCCAAATTTCAAAGATATGCATCATAGGCTGATTGGTGTTTCCAAATTGCCCATAATGTATGACTGGGTACAGTATATTTGAGATTCCCATCCATGGTCAGACCTGAACTCCCTGGTATAGGCTTCAGGACCCCACAACCTGACACGTGATAGGATGTATAGTAAATATATCAATGAATAAAATTTCTTCAAATAGCTCTTATTTGTCCTGATAAAAGGTAACAGACTATCAAGATCTAATATTATTATATTATTATTTAAAATAATTGGTTGTTAGGGTCTGATATCAGGGGACAGTAATATGTTTAATATTGCTGTATAGGAATTTTGTATATGTATGTAATTGCTGCAGCAGTAAATGTGCAGATATCATCATTATAACAGGGGGCATTTTCTCAGTGTGCAGTCTTTCAAAGACTACCGGTTTTAAATCTAAATTCTGCCAACTATAAAGTGAGCGAGGGCCGCCCTCTCATTCTCTTAGGCATCGCGTTAGGTTTCACTGTCTACTCCTACACAGCATTCGTGCTTAGACTACAGGATGTTGTGTTGATCACTTGGCAATCTCTCTTTAGTATTTAGTCCAGCACAGTCTGAACCCAACAATCAACAAACTTAGCTCACTGTTGATTATGTTCAGATGGTGGGAGAACGCAAATGTCATGTATGATAAACAGACAAGTGGAGAGAAAACGAACATAATATATAATAAAAACTGTATAATAATTTAAGAGAAAATATAGAGTTTAATTTCTTTTGATGTGTTAAGAATGTACTATTTCCATAAGATGTTATGTTATAGATTTGTTTACATTAAAAATATGTTGTTTTTTCTAACATCCCTCAGCCTTCACTATTCCATCATAAACTACATTGTATTTGTTATTTAGTAAATGTGACTTCATATACTGTACTATACAAACATAATTTTTGTATATATTAATTTTGGTTTTAAATACATGTTGAAACAAATATATTATTCGAAATATGATATTTTAAAATACTGTATCAGTGGCCCCAAGGGACCCAACTGAATTATGGTCAAGATTAAAAGTATGTAATTATCCATCACATTGTAAGGATAATGGCAGATGGACATAAATTGTGAGAACGGAACAAGGCAGAAATCTGCCACAGTTTGAGAAGGAACTGAGAATGAGAGTGTGATATGCCCTCTGGGAGACTCAACATGCTGATCAGACAGCGTGAGTGAGTCATTAGTAGTATTCTCAGTCATAGATCCAGAATATTTTGATTGAGTAGGACACAGTTCTAGTGTAAAGTTGTAATAGCAAATCGACACTTAATCACACATTGTCCGAAGGTACAAATTCCAAAATTTTAAACACTTTTGGGAACGCTCAAATTAGGGCAATTGTAATGGAAGGGGGTTTTCAATAAAAAGACACCATATGACTTGTTGCGCAGCAGCGCGACCTCGCAGGACTGTAGGTAAGACTGTGTACTGCTTTCCAGTTGGCTTTGTTTAATACTGTATTGTGAGAAACTAGCCTACAGTATGTGTTTAATTGTAAGGTAACTTAACTGTCGGATTCACTGCTGTAGTAAACACATTTTGCCTCCTCCTTTGTAAACCTATTACCCCCCCAAATAAAATATTTGAGTTAAAACTAATCATCCTGCTTATAATATAATTTTTTAAAGTTTCAATAGAGTTGTCAATTTTAATTTTAATTTTTATTTACATTGTGTGATCTCGGGCGGTGGCTTAGTGATTAGCACTTTCGCCTTGCACCTTCAGAATCCAGGTAGGATTTCCACCTCAGGTCTGTGTGCATGTAGTTTGTGTTCTCTGCGTGCTTGGTGGGTTTCTTCCGGGTGCTCCATTTCTTTCCCACAACCCAAAGACATGCAGATTAGGCTAATTGGCATTCTCAAGTTGCCCATATTGTGTGAATGAGTGTGTGAGTATGTATGTATGTATGTGTGTGTGTGCGCCCTCTGATGGATTGACACTCAAGTGAGTCATACTGTACATGTCAGACAAAATGAAAACTTATAAACAGCAGACTTCTGAATAAATTAATGTCTTGGCTCCTTAAATGGTGCAAATGTGTAGAAAAGGGATTATATAAAAAAAATAAAGATAAAAAAAAAAGCTTTTACTCTCATAACTGTGTTCTGTTATTCTGCACAATCAAAAGTCCCAGTTTGACTTGAATCCTTCATATTTTTGTGTTTTAGAATAATATAACAATTTAGACAGAAAGGTCCTTCTGAATGTCACTGACAACATTTTGAATTTTTTTTTTTACTTGCTTTTCATCCAGAAAATCGAGCATCTGTCAGTGACGTTCATAAGGACCTTCATGTTATATTCATTGTTATATTTAGTTAGTTATGCACCAAGAACCTCACTGACACTATCTTATTTTAACTAATCCACATGTTGCAAACATCATAAAATTTTAATTAGTCATAGAAATTGTAGGACAAATTAATTGGCTAATTACAGTGAAGTTAACAAGTTTTCTGATTGCAGGAGGCTAATGCTAATTAGATGAGCACACAAGTAGGGAATGAAGGTTCTGGTTACTGATGCGTTATTTCATTAAACTATATATAATACCCTATATACAAAAAAGAGGTACTAAGTGTGTGGCAATTAGTTATTAAATGAATTCTTAAACATGAGCCAGTAGTGCCGAATGAGCCAAGAAGTAGAGAAAGGTGTCCTCAGAACAAGAGAATTCATGAAAATGTGGTAAGTCTTAATGTCATATCCCAGGAAACTTAGGACATGAGAAGACGTACACCCTAGACCAGGTGCCAATCCATTGCAAGGCACACACATACACACACACATTCATACACTACCGGCAATGGGAACACCAATTAACCTAATTTGCATGTTTTTGGACTATGGGAGGAAACAGGAATATGCAGAAGAAACCCACCAAGCACGGGGAGACCATGCAAACATGCAAACTCCACACACACACAGACTCCGAGGTAGGATCGAACCTGGACCCTGGAGGTGCAAGGCAACAGTGCTAACCATTAAGGCACCATGCCACCACTGTTATGTTTTAGGAAAATTCTAAATGAAAATGTTTTCACTTAATCTTGTTTTCTGTTGTCCTTTACCCCAGTGTTCCACCAAAAAAAAAAAAAAGAAGAAGAAGAAGAAGAAGAAAATTTACAGTATTTTGGTCATGCATTAAATATAGAACTGATAGATTAGACATGTTAAAAAATATAAAACATCCAGATGTTTAAGAGCATTAGTGAAAATGCTCCTATTTCTCTTCTAATTTAACACAAAAAATTTATTTTAAATTCTATTACTAACAACCCAAGTAATAAATATTCAAGATTTTAGACTTTCATTGTTTTGAATATATAACTTCTGTTTAAAAAAATTCAAACTTTATATGTTTATTTCCTATTTAAAATGAAAAATAAAAGTTTTCAGGGTAGTCTCAAGTAAAAAATTTTTATTATAAATTATACAGTATATATATATATATATATATATATATATATATACACATACACGTATACGCAGTGTTGGGTGTAATGCGTTACAAAGTATATTAGAGTACTTGGATTACTTTTTTGATGTAACGGAATGCAATGGAACAGTACTCTAACTAGTTACTTTTATCAGAAAGTAACGCTGAAATGTAACTGATTACTTTTTAAAGACAGTAATTTTGTAATGTTACTTGTTATGTTACTTGTAAATGTTACTTTAAAAAGTAAAGTCCCCCAACACTGTATATATGTAAATAACATATATTATATATATGTGCAATGCTTTGCAAAAGTATTGATCTACCCCCAATTTATTCATATTTAATACAATTAAAATAATGTAGATTAAATGAAAAACATTCCTGTTTAACTGGTCAGGTACAGGGACTGGACTGAAAACAAGAGCCAAAAACTTGTCGAAAAATGAGAGGCAAAAAACACATCCTTCTGGTACCCTGGAGAACCATTCCTGAAGACTCTGGCTCTTCAGAAGCAAAATATAAACAAATGATGGATGGCTCAAGACTTTTCATTTCTTCTCTCTCTCTCATTGCTTTGCACCAATTCTAGCCTGTTTACACTTATTACAAATTAGACTATGTTTCCTTTTTGCCAAATGAAAAGACAAACTTATGTGACATTATAACAACACCCCAACTCCAGATGGGGGGTCTATTTAGAGTTTTATGACAGGTGATATTATGACTAATATTGTTGTTCACAATTTTAGTGAATCAGATCTGAATCAATATCTTCTTCAATTGCTGCTAACTAGGGCACCCAATGGTGTGAGCATGTAATCCGATCTGTCCAATTAGTCATTAAGATGGAGAATTTAAAAGAAGTATGTAAAAGCATGCGCAAAATTTGACCACCATTATGAAACAATACAAAGACATAATACTTTAAGTGACATTTAAACATAGATCCTCAGTTTGGAGATGTTTTAAAATACATAGTGTGTACATTTTAATCACTTTGGAAAGACTTAGTGATCTTTGCACACTTCTTATGTGCTGCCATGCCAGAGCCATCTGTGCTGTTATCACCAGCTCCTGTCACCAAGCTTCAGAGGTGCACGCTTACACACATACACAGTTTTAAGGGAATCATTGGTAATATAGTGGTTCAAAAACTCCAGACGTCTTTTGACCAAAATTTGTTTGTAAAATTCTTATAAAAGTATTGATGATTTCATGCAGATACACTGAAATTCTCAAGGATTCATCTGGCTTAAAGGTCACGCAGCTGTTGATTCTAAGAAACCCAAATCACATGTTTCCACAATGCTCAAATTATCCGTTGTCCTCAGCAGTCATTCAAAGAATTGGACCTTCGACAGCTACGACTGTGCATATACACACACACACACACACACACACACACACACACGCACACACAGAGGCACTGATTAGTGGCAGAAGCGGCAGTGAAACCTTAATTACACAGCCCCTTATCTTTTTTCTTAACTCGCTCCTTTAATGTGTATAATTAGTGGCGTCTCGAATCATCTGGATTTGGTGTCTTGGGACTTCACAATCAATAGACTCTTAATAAGAAAAGAGGAAAGGCGCAGAATGGTAGGAGAAGTGAAAATGAATTACTGTATAAGTTTCTAAAACAGGTAATGAATATTTAATGAATAGGATTTGGAAATGCACAACATTGCACTGTTTTTGTGTACAATATTGATTCCCCCAGGACCATAAGACCACATCCGAATATGCCCGCAGTTTTCTGTCAGAGGCAGGAATAAACAAATGCTGATCAGCACTAGCCTCCGGGAGTGAAACACTCCAAGCTACTTCAAATTGGCATGCTGTGCAGACCAGCACAATATCTTATCTACAGCTGAACAGTTTACAATGTTAACTTTTTCCGTGTGCTGCCATGTGAGCCATATGCCCTCAGATCTACCAAGTACATGGAAATTACTCGTTCTTGTCTGACCAAGGAAGGAAAAACAAAGGTGGTTTTGGTCTGCTCGGTGGCTTGAGCCATTCACATGCATCATTTAATGTCCATCCTGACTTCTGTGCCACAACAAGTACACTAAATTAATTCCATGTTTAATTACGATTAAATTAAAACTTGATACTACATTTTGTTCAAATACAATTAAATCCAAGAAGCTTAATAAATCAGAAGGTGATCAGCACCAAATTGCAGGAAGTTTGGTACATTACCAATTCATTATGACATAATCACCTAAGTACAGTTTCCTATCAATCTGTACAGGAAGCATTGCAAATTTTGTCTTATGTATGGCTAAATATTCACAAATAAGAAATAACAGACACAGATTAGCCATAACATTACAGCACAAACACCCCTGGGCCTCTGAATGTTATCCCTTCAATGTTTTTTTCTTCCATGATAGCGAGAGCATAAAACAGGACTCAAACTGTGAGTGATCTGTGAGCAATCTTTTTCACACATATATGGACAACGATATTGCTTGCAGTAATCAAAGATCAAGATGTTTGTGTTTTTTGGGGCCAGGCCATATATGTATATATGGACACTATTTCAAACAGCCATATATTTAAACAAATTAACCAAGCAATCAATCATATGTCAGAATGTCATAAAATTAATGCATGAAATCATACAAGAGCTTCCTTTAATGTTCACAACAAGAAAAAAATGTGTCAGATCTGCTGGAAAACATTACAATAAGTAGGCGCACACCTATCTTCATAAAGTCCCACAACTAACAGCACAAACACAGTTTCCTTCTTCTACAATCCATTCCATTTGTTATTTTGGACTGACTTGATCTGGGACTGAACTGTTCTCCCAACGTGATTCTCGAGTTTTTAGAAAACAATAAGGGGACAAAACAATGCCACCTTTAATCAACCAGTAAAATCATGCCCTCTACTGAGAGTACACCATATGAATGCTTGAATAGAAAGCTACGTTGACATGATGTCTAGCATTTGAGACAAAGCAGCAAGGTTTGTGAGACCAGTTATTATGTGCCCATCAAATCTTTCTCAGGATTATTATGTGAAAGACCTTACTCTCACCTTCATAAATCAGTCTGTCATATTATATTAAATTCTTGGTAAGTATATTGGCTGTGGTCCATTCTTTATTATGATGAAGAAATCCTCTGTCTGCCATGCCCAACCTAGCTACTAATATATCTTTTTTCTGTTTGTAAGGATTCTGAAAAGAAGAGCATACTTTGTACATGAAAGAATGATAGGTATTAGGAAGTGTGAAGAGAGAGAGACAGAATAGTGTGTATAACCTTGGGCCTGATGAGAAATAACGATGGTTATCCTACTTTTTCCCTCTCTTTTTTCTGTTTCTCTCTCTATAAATATGTTTATCTATGTAAAGCATCAGTGGAGTTGTTTCACTGTGGGAGATTTGTCCGTCTCAGATGATAGACAACACGCGCCAAAGAAGTCAATTTATTCTAAAGGAGGAATGGCACAGGATGAATCATTGATCATCATTTCAGCTCATATTTATCTGGTGGAAGTAAAAGCTAAAACATATTTAATGGGCCAAAACATGGTATTGGTGCTAAAAGATGTGTCACCTTGGTGAAATGTGTCACCTTGGTGAATTTTCAGATAGGATCATACAACACCATTTTTCATAATACTTAATGCTTCTTATACAAAATTCAAGATTCAAAGAACTTTATTAATCCCAGAGGGAAATTGCTTATCTCCTGATCCATGCTGATAAAAAGAAACACATTAGCTAAATACAATTTCATGCCCTTTTATGTATTTTGTGTCTGCAACTTTTTGAACTCAATTCAAAATAATTTATTCAAAATAAACGTGAAAAGGTGTATTATTCTAAAATGCAAAATTGTTAAGATATTGCAACCTGAATTTGACATGGTTACAGACTATAAAAGCTACAAAAGCTTTTACCAAAAAAACTATTTAATCAACCAGTTTTCAGGTCATACAGTATGCATCTAGAAGCTTACTTCAATTTTAGTATCAATAAAATGTAATTATATTATAATTTATATTATTATAAAATATGAATAATTAGCATTTTACATTATTTGAAGTGAGACAATAATGCAGAAAAATTGCCATTTTTGAGGCACATATAAAATTACCTTTACAAAACAGCTTAAATTAGCAACTTTTTGATAAATTGTTTAGGGAAACAAGATTGATGACTTCCATTTAGTATAAACTTCAGAAGTAGCTTCTTTGCCACTTACATTTTCTGTATTATATGGATAAAATAAATAAATAAGCACCATGTTACCTAATGTAATGTACTGTACTTCAATGTGTAATGAATGTACATGTGTTAGTGATTTAAGATTTAAAAAGCAAGCAAGTATCATTTAAAAGTCATATTGAACTGATATTGAACTTTTCCACATCTAATGCTAGTTTTTACTGTTTGTGTGTTGGGTCTGTTTATCCACATACTCTTGTCTGTAGACATTTCAGCAAAAAAAGGTAAAATTCTTAAATAATTAAATTTAATTTAATATTTTATGCACTATGCTGTTATACTGGGGAACTGTGGACAAACTTAGTATATAATAGTCTAATCACCAATTCACACCAAACATGTTACTGAAGCATTTTTTTCCGGCTAGCATGATATGTACATGTCACATGCTGTGCTTATGCCATTTAAACAAATCTTTCAATTTACAACAGCTATATCAGAAGTGTGTAAAGAGTTCATGTGACACAAATCATTAGTTTAACACTCCAGCAATTGTTGCCACTTATGAATTAAAACTGAATTAAAAAAATTAAAAACAATAGGAATCCATTGAAATTACACAACTACACTATCAGTACACCCTGACTGTGAGTGCATGTTATTCCACAAGTTCTGACGCGCATCTCTTCTACACAGCATTAATCACAACGCAGACGTCCGTTG
>JAQMYJ010000015.1:18971763-18994134 GCA_030014305.1 Clarias laeviceps | reverse complement strand
ATTCATAGTTTTGATGCCTTCAATGAGAATCTACCAATGTAAATGGTCATGAAAATAAAGAAAACACATTGAATGAGAAGGTGTGTCCAAACTTTTGGCCTATACTGTTTATATATATATATATTTTTTTTATTCTTAGCATTATGAGCATTTAGGAGTATTCTATAAAATGTATATTTTTATAATCATTCTATGTAATCTTTTGCCAAAATATGATCATTAGGCTGTAAGACTAAAGATGAGACTAACAGCAATGTTTAAAAGTCTCTCCCATGGATTTTTGTTATGAAATAATGGTACAAAATAAAAACAGACTAAACAAACTGAGGTATCTTATTGCCCTAGCACTTAAATTAGGGAAAATTTCCTCCTTGCCACAAGCTTCACCTTGTGAACGTGACATGCATTTAATTCCGTTCAATCACACTGGCGGCAGGTGGTTGAACTCTGTATAGTTCTGGAGAGCCGATTAGCCATGTTGCCTGAACCTTCTAGCACATTCATTGATTTCTTCAACGAAAAAGCCCATCAAAGGCAGCACGTGGCTCTGCTCCCTGCAGGACCGTCTCTGACACATGCTAAATATTAGCATATCCAGCTTGCCCTGCAGCATCAGAGCCACAATCATCTCTGCTTCCCTGAAGGCACTCTTTCCAGCAACTAGAAAATCATGCACGCTGTATCAATATTTACAGGTTAATTCAGGACCATAGTCATCTATCTCAAGTGTATTTCAAACAGAGTCATTTCATTCAAACACTGATGTGGTAAATATTAGGAGAGTACATTTTTTGTGGGCTGGGTTGAAGTACACAGTTTACATCTAAGGTTTATTGCTAAGGCTTGTGACTTAACATTTGAATTTATGTCCATGTATTTCCCTTGATTTAGATATTAATTTTTTCTTGAAAAGTAAAACCAGTGAAAGCAGCTTCAAATGATTATACTGCATGTTTGTTGCCAAGTTTGTTAATGATGTGACAGTACTTCTGAACAGTAGTTAACTAAGTTTATAGGAATAAACAATACATCTTTCCAATTTTATAAATTTTTAGTGTGTGTCTGACAATATATATATTGATTATATATACAGTATATCCTGTATCTAATGTGGTTTGATGTTGAGTTAACTTAAAAAAGAAGGCATAAAATTTATGATATTTACATCAAGCATAATATAGTAAAACATGGCAAGCCCAGGCACCCACTGCAGATGTTCTGGTTAACATTAAGCAAGTGGAATGCCTGATACTTGAAAATTGACAGACAACTTGTCACCAACATGTGGAAGAGATGCATCTGTTTGTGGGAACTGTACACACAATTCACAAACACCACTTGCACATTACAGGAGTTATTGCTCAATTCTGGCCTCGTTACAATCCAATTCCACATGTTTGGGCCATTAAAGCAGTTCCTAGGAGGCCAGTTTCTGATGTGAGTTTGATCATAAGAAAACTTTCCACCTTGATGATATCCAAGCACTAGTGAAACCCTGGGATAAGTGCATTAGTGCAGCAGGGAATTATATAGAGAAATAAAAGTAGTTTTTACTTTTATAACGATGTACTGTTCTTCTGCACAATCAAAAGTCGTAGTTTGACCTCTTATTGTTTATCAAATCATTCAAGCTGACATCAGTAAATTATGGTTGCCTGCAATGACCTAGGACTTTTACAGCAGCAGTCATTGCATACCTCTGACATCCTGCAGGTGCTACACACCGCTAGTTATCTCCTACAGTACATGCAATTTGGTTTGTCTTTGGTTTGTGAGGAAAACCCTTGAAGTACAGAGAGACCATGTAACTTCCAAGCACACAGACATTTTCAACCTCTATCCTGAAGGTGTGAGACCACAGTGCTAACCACTAAGCCATAATGGCGCTGTTGGGGTCTTACATTAATGCAACAGCTGATGGTGTTAAGAATAACAACTTGAACTCGATCTTATCGTACATAATAAACACTGCATTTTCATTCAGCGATGCAATCAGATGCAAAATAATAATTCGCTAGTTTCTTCATTTCCTATATGGATTATCAGTTGTCTTTACATAATTGCCTACTATTATGTAATGAATTACTTGTTATTCAATTAAAATGTGAATTAATTACTTGTTTTAAATAACACTTTAATTTTTAAGCAGTAAGCAGTTCTACAATCTATAAACAGTTCCTCACACACAATCAAAAAGTAAGCAATTAAACACAAATAAGTGAGCTGTTATCAGAAAGAAATTGGTGATGATAACCTGTATCATCATTAGTAGCAGGTTATAAATACATTTAATTTAAATTTTTAAAGAACACAACAAATTCATCTCATGTTATCACAACTATAAACATGTATTCCGCCACCGGTCTCTTTTTTCCCTCTCTAATAGTGTTAAATTGACACAAATTGAAGTTTGTTATTTTACTGAGAATGTGTCCTGTACACCTGAACACTGGCAACTATATTTATTATTAGCCTTAGATTGTGTAGAGCATCTGTTAAACAAGCCTCTGTGAATGGGTTCCTGCTATACACTATGAAGCACATGATGTATAGAGAATGAATTCATTAAGATAAACCTGTTATTATTGCACTCTGGCCAAAGCTGTTGTTATAGAAAGAAATTAATTTTGTTTTAAAAGAATTGCAACATTTACTTCTATCTGAAAAGAGGACTTTGGTCCACTGTGCAACAGTCCAGTCCTTTTTGTCCTTAGCCCTGGTAAGAGCTGTGTATGTGTATGGTGGCTCCTGCAGTCCACAGTGAATCTCAAATTCTTGAATGGGCTTTGCTTTACAATCCTCTCAAGGCTGTGGTTATCCCTACTGTTTTTCTACCACATTTTATTCTTTCATTCAACTTTCTATTAATGTGCTCGGATACAGCACTCGGCATACGGCCGGCTTCTTTAGCAATGACCTTTTGTGTCTTACCCTCCCATGTGCAGGGTGTCAATGATCATCTTCTTGACAACTGTCAAGTCAGCATGGCTTCCCCACGATTGTGTAGCCTATTGAACCAGACTAACAGACCATATAAAGGCTCAGGAAACCCATGCAGGTGTTTTGAGGTAATTATCTGATTAGATATGACACCATGAGTCTCCAATTCTGAACTTTTCCAAAATATTCAAATTTTCTGAGATACCGAATTTTTTGTTTTCATTAGCTATTATTAAGCCATAATCACCAAAAATTAAACAAAAAAACTTAAAATACTGTGTGTAATGGATCTACGTATATAATATACAGTATGTTTTACTTTTTGAATTGAATTATTGAAATAAATTAACCTGATAATGTTCTAATTCATTGAGATGGGCATAGGGTTAAGTGCCCACCAGTGGCAACCTGGCAGTTGCAGGAATCAAACCCATAAATCATTGCAAATATATATAAAGATATAAATAAGTGTTACCAAAAAGTTCTAGAGTTGTTCTCATGGTTATAGATAAATTGTGTGACGAAATACTTCCTTAGAAATTATTATTTTATTATATTTCATTTAACATTCATTTCTCATTTTAATTCATGAGAATTCTTGAGAAAGATTTCTCACTCCCACTCATGCAGGTCTTTTGGAAAGTTTTAGTAATTCATAAAAAAAATTACAGACTTTAAATCCATCTGTGTAAAGTAGCGTCTTTCAAGTCCAGAGAGCACATGCATTTACCCGATTCAGCTCATCAGTTAATTATCAAGCATCTGTGTAGAAACAACTTACACAGGGACTGTGCTGGACACTATATCATCTAATACGGCAAATTAAAACAAATTCTCATGGTTGTTATTATTATTATTATTATTATTATTATTATTATTATTATTAATGGTGCTTGCGAAGTGAGGACCGAGTTTTGCCACGGCAAGCACCTCGTATTTTCTTCAGAAAATGTACCTCTCTAGTTATTATTATTATTATTATTATTATTATTATTATTAATTGGTTTTAGTTTGCCATAGTGTCCAAAACAGTCATTAGGTAAGTTGTTTACAACTTGATGGTTGAGAAGGTGCACAACAAATGCTTGATAATTTAATATAATTATGAATATAACAAAATGTTGCTTTTATACAATAGTTACACAAACACCATTTATTATCAACAGATCATAATTTGTTTCTTTATTGAACCAGTTACTTTTAAATGCCAACACTTATTCTTCTGTGACTGGCAGAACTACAGTAACTAACCATGACAGTTTCTTTTTATATTTCTACTTATTCTGTTTAAGAATTTCAGCTCCATTTACTTCCAGGTTCTAGGGTTAAATGCCAAATAGCGTTAAATGGAAAGCTAGAGCGCTAGTCCCCTTGATCAGTGGTTAGAGAGGGATTTGGGAGTCGGCCTTGTTTTAGAAGCTGTTTAGCTTTTGCCTTAGGTATAAATTAAACAGCACGGATGGTTCAGTGGCAATTCAGTGGCATAGATGCATTTACTAAGGAGACAAACTTATGTGTAAGATGACATAACGTTTTCAGATTTGTTTTCTTGCTGTAAGTGCTTTTGTAACTGGTTTTGAATGTGGTTTTGGCAGGCAGCTGCTCTCCCCTCTACTTTGGACTATACTGACTTTCTTTCAGCCATGCTGCTGACTGGCAGTTAGTGTAATTAACAAATGTTAGAACACCTGTGACACAAAGTGATACATAAAGGTAAACATTCCAGTGCTGTTATGCTCTATATCAGAACTTGTGGAATGCCTCACATGCTTACTCAGTGCAAAGGAACTATTTGTATTATGAGAAATGAACCTTAAATGGCTAAAAGTGCTGATTTAAAATCTTGCTTTAGTATTACAGGAATAAAGCTGCAGGGATTTCACTATGTCAGTAAATGTACATTCTATATTTTGTGCAGTCGGAAAAAAAAGAACAGCAAGTATACAGCAAACACTATTTGAACTTTCATCAATGCTTACATAACATTCTGCGCTTGTAAAAGAACCGTTATGAATTTTAGAGGACTTCTGGAGCATGAGGCTAATCAAAATTCTGTGATCTGCTCGAGACGTATTAGGCATATCGGAGAACGAACTCTTGTGAAGCAGTCATTTATAAAAGGGCATGACATTTACACAGAATCAGTGCATGCATGATAACGAGATGTTGCTTTCCATCTCAAGATCCTCTAGTGGTTCTGGACCCAATTTCAGTCCCCAGGGGGGTTGGACTGTTGTCAGCACATCGCTTCCGCACTTTAATCATGCAGGCATCATGCTGCAGGAACAGACTATTTTCTCCACTTGTGATTAGGTTCAAACATATTTTTCATTTTCTTTTAAAAATGCAAAAAATTTGGCATCATAATTATGGCTTCGGTTATGAAAGTGTGTAATAGAGGAAATGGGATTGTTATGATTGTAGGAGGAAAAGTACAAGGGCTTCCTTTAGTTTTCTTGATTCAGTGTTCATTCAGGAAATTGTGTTTTGCTTTTTATTTCACATCAGTGGCTGGAAGGTAAGAGCGTCACTTTGCGTCAGTATTAACTTTAGTCTGAAAAGGAATGGTACAGAATATTTTTAAAAAATCATTTCATTATTGGATCGTGTACATGTCACCTTTGTTTTACATCTTTATTATGTAAAACCATTTTTAGTAGAGCTGAAAACGTTCGTCCTCGTTCTTTATTTTTTTTTCAGCTGATATTTAAGGTCTGGTTAACTCTAATTAGCTTTCGAAGTCCGCTTTCTTCAGGCATGCAAACACGGGCAGCTGGATCAATAGGAAATAAAGGCAACTAATGCAGACAGTGCTACATTTCTGAGATAATACTTGGTGGCAAATTGCTATATGTGCTGCGCATACATAAGATTCGTAAATTATTCTGGATTGTCTTTCTGCTGTCTCTAACTGATTTACATAAAGAGTGACAGTCAGCTTTTAAATAAAGTGAAAATTAATTTCACAAATATTTTGTTTCACAAACATTAATTTAAATATGAATATTAATCTTTATAATTAACATGTGGTCTTCTGTGGCATCCAGAAGTTATTTAGGATTTAGGATTATATTTCTAGCCAAAACATTTTTTTTTATCTCTCCCACTCATTTTCTATGTCCAGTTGCTTATTCTGTACAGGGTCGTGGGAGGCCTGGAGCCTATCCTGAGGACAGTAAGCGGTGTACAACCTGGACAGAATGACAGAATGCAGAGAACAATCATGCACACGCTCACTCACACACCATGGGGAATTTGGAAACACCAATTAACCTAATCCGCATGTCTTTAGACTGTAGGTATCCGGAGGAAACTCCACGCACAAAGACCTAAGGCAGGACTTAAACCCTTTACCCTGGGGGTGTGATGCCACTGTGCTTTACCTGTTATGCCACCATGCCACCTTTTTTATTTAATGTTTTTTTTATTATGTTTGTTACATTGCTATGGTTGCTTTGAATTCGTGTTAAAATTTTGCCATGTTTGCTATTTGTTACTTTCATCATTAAAATTTCCTAGATTACCCACAGCTACAGTACTATGCCTGTCTAGAGTGAAACTAGTGGAATTTAGCCTTTGCTTCATCTCTGGATTTAGTCCTCATCTGTACAGTTGCATTGTGTTCTAGAACCTTGAGTCAAGTGGTCGCTCTCTCCACTTATTCTAAATTGCACTTATCATTATACTGTAATATTGAAAGTTGCTGGAAAAGAAGCTCTTGATCTTTTGTTTTGTCTGTGTTGCAAACTTCTCATAGCAATAACAAAAGTACAACAAGCAGCACTTATCGTCATAAACTATCATAAAATAGTTTAATATGAACATTGTTCAAGGTGGAGTGTAAAACTTAACTAACTATTTAACTATTTAACTTAACTATTTTCCTTTTAGGGCTTTTCCTCTGTAGCTTTTCACTTCCACTGTAGTTCAACCGTGTGGAGCTTTGCTTTCACACCTAATCTATATTAGGAGAAATTCTTCAAAATGGTTAAAGAGAAGCATGAATGCACTACGAGAGGAGCAAATGCACCTTCTCGACCATCAAGCGAGCAATCCATATGGCAACAATCACTAACCTGCCGCTCAACCCCTCCGGCCGTGTTTATTCCAGTTTGACAGGGGGAATCCTCCTATAGCTACAGACTGGTTGCTATGGATTTTTTTCTCCAAAGCTCTTAGAATAATGGCACATCCTACCACTGATGTCAGAGCTGTTGATGTGTGTGCGTGCATGTGTGTGTGTGTGTGTGTGTGTGAGAGAGAGAGAGAGAGAGAGAGAGAGAGAGAGGGAGGGGAGCTGTAGCCTGTTGCTTATGTTCCTCAAATGTGCCGCTAGCACTCACAGAACAACACAAGTAGAGTTGAAGCTCTGAGCAGCAGCTTGCACTTCTCCTTCTCTCCTTCTCATGACCTTAATCCTCGCTCAGCTGACCTCCATCTTTTCTTAAACATATAAACATGAGGAACACAGACAAATTGGATCAACCCTGTGGTGAGTGCATTACAGTCTTGTGTCATTTCTCGTGGGTTTGGTTTCAGTTTCTTCAAGTACCAAAAAAAATGCATGTGTACTTCACAGTAAACATACGATAATGGAAATGTCATAATTCAATATTGTTTTCTTGTAGACTATGGTGTTAAACTGTTGCTATTTATCTGTGTGTAGGAATCCTTAATCTAGATACCGTGTCTGAAAAAAAGATTGTTTATTTATACAAAAATATGAGATCTTCATCTGATAGGTGAATATGTATTATTAAATCATACATTCAACAATTTATAATCTTTAACTATGTTGGACATATTAAAAGAAATAATGTCACATTAAAATAAATAAACAGTAATGTGCCTTCATCTTTATGTTCTTTATATGTACAGTAGGAATATACTGTAAACACACACATTCACATTAATAAGACATTAAAAAGAACACATGTCTCACCTGCACATTCATGCAATTATCTAATCCTGTAGCAGCAGAGCATGAAAGAGTAGGTCAGGAGCTTGGGTTAATGTTAAGATCAAACATTAGCACTGTGAAAATGCAATCTTAGGGAATTTGCCCTTCATGTGATCGATGGTTCATGATTTTATGCATTTTCCTTGTACCACCTGTTTAGCTGATTGGACAATAAATGAGCAGGGATACAGGAGTTCCTATTTAAGTGCCCAGTATCCACTTTTCTACACTTACATAACATAAAGTATATGCTACTAATGTGCCATACACTTATGCAACAACCATCTTACACACTACAAAAAGTGCACAAGAAATACCATATGGATGTGATTAATATTAGACATTTGTTACAGATGGCAGGGTAGATGCTCTTGTATTACATCATTATGACTCACATTTATGATAAGATTGATTTGATGAAAAGCCTCAGATTTAAATAGAAGAAAAGAGAAAGTATGGTTATTACGCCAAGGCACATCTTCTCCTTGATAAACTGCTTATAACGTTTATAAGATCAACCACTACCACATCATTAGGTTGATATGCTGAAGTTTTCTTTTATGTGTCCAAAATTTTAAAACTGTCAAATTGTATTGTTCTGCCTCAAAGGCAGAGGCATTGATAATGGTTAGTCATTAGGAAAAATTATTCTTGAGGAAGAATATGATTTTCTGTTGTCTGTAAAATGCTTGTTGGATTCACACACTTCTGGTATCTGTCTGTTCATCAGAGGCATAGAATCAAAAATTATATTCAGTTGGGGCAGAACAGTGTTTATTCAACACCGGTTAACAGTGTTATATTGCAGGATTGCCAGACTCCAGTCCTCGAGGGCCACCACAGTACAGAATTGATTATTTTCCACTCGTTAAACAGATTCCACCCATGACTTTTAAAAGTTAACATATTTTCTGCGACAGATTTAAGGTTGTGAAGAGTTAGAATATAGTTTACTATGTGGAGTATGAGACTCAGTGGTCTGTGACAAATGTTGGAAATGTATTCCTCATCTTTTAAATATCCATGGCTACTTTGAACACTTGGCATTAGCATGTTACAAAAGAAATCAAATGAAATAAACTTTGTTTTGTTTCTGTATAAATAACCATCTTTCTCAAATGAAAGTATCTAAAATTCTCACCATGTGGCTCAGAATGTTTAACCATAAGTCACTGGCATCAGACATGGTGCCTGAATTGTGAAGCAACTCTCACACTGTGAATGAATTGAAATGTTCAGATGTTCCTCCTTCTTGCAAAGGGTCATAAGCACTGCTCATCGGTAAGAGTGACAGCTTCTGTCAATAAGCTAGTAGCTATGCATTAATCGAAAGAGGTAAGGCAGTTTAAGGGGCATCAGCAACCCTCCCACCCCCGCTGAGTGCAATGTTTGCATAACATAGCAATAGGTCTAATGGCTAGCTTGCGGGTGGGAAAGATTGCCATTTGCATATCATGAATTTCAAGTATGGAAATAAGTAAGATGAATATGAGTTTAAAGCCAAATGAGGAAAGTATTCCTATCCACAGCATCGCATGCACACGTATCCTGCGCAAACTTTTTCCAGTTCACTGCTATAGAAAAAAAAAGAATGAATCTGTTAAAGGATTGATTAATTATTAGGGTTCTGCTAACAAAAAAAAGGTGTTTTTCAGATGCATACATACATTCATGTATGTATACAATATATACATACATACATACGTTACTATTCAAAAGTTTGTACACACCTTTTAATTTCATGATCTGTTCTGATTTTTTTCCCATTGTAAAACAATGCTGAAGGCATCAACAATATGCAATAATCTTCTTTAAATAGTTGATATTGTGTTGTGTCTGCTCCATATGCTCTGTAAAGCTTATACAACGATTGTAATCATAATTTGTTAATTTGTGAGTGTTGAGGATCCAGGAGTGTTTTAGAATGTAGAAAATAAATCCAAACCTGTTTCCAAACTTTTGACTGGTACATACATACAGTATATACCTACATACATAAATACATACATACATACATACATTACATATATGAATACACACACAATATAGACACACACACAAACATGCAAGAAGTGTATCGACAAACACAAATAAAAAACAGGTCTGTGTTGTCTGTGTGCTCACATACCTTTACTGCATAACTGATGAATCAGTGCACTTTAGGGATGGATATTCAGACTAAAAATGGTCCATTTGTCATAATTATCCTAATATTATGGTCACTTCAAAGAGAACTCTGAAACAAGAAATCAAATATCCATTAATATTTGTTATGTTTGTGTTGCTTGATGATTATTATCTTAATTTGTTGGTTGCTATTTTTGATGTTCCTGTGGGAAGTTAGCAGCAGTGTGCCACGCAAACATAAGAGAGGGGGCAATTCTAGGTGCAGGTAGAGCAGAGCACAACCAAATACAGTATATCAGCCACTGTATAAATTCTAACTTTTATAAACTCCTTATTCACAACTCTAGATATAAACCTAAAAAATAAACATCAGTTGAAAAAAACACCTCCATGACAATTTTTACTTAATTAATTAATTACAAGACCAATACATTTTTGTCCATAGTTTTCAAACTCTGTGTAGGAAGGTTGTCATTAATCTACACTACTAGCTAGCTACATAAGTAGCAGGTTTGTTAATGTCTATTTAGAGTGCAATTACCAGCTATCAGAAGTCAGGATAATTCCACCAATTCTTAATAAAATTACGACGACCATTTTCAATAAAGCAATGATTGACACATTTGCGCAACTAAAATACTCTTTATTTAAAAATGTTAAAGCATTGTTGCCTCTCAAGCTTTTATCATGGGATATTAGGCTATAGCATATGTGCTAGCTTGTCAACGTAGTAAGGGCCGTGCTGTTATGAATGTTGTCCCGTTACAAAAAGTCAGAAAAATTAAACAGTTACAAAGATTCAGTTCTCCTATTTTGTGATCTGTAGGATAAACACGTTAGCGCGATAGTTACTGCTTTGGAAACTTATCTGTTTTTGATTGAGAGATTGTGGGAAAATTCAGAAGTGGGAAGTCATAACTCTGACTTCCCAGTTCAATGCATTTCTCCTACAAACTGGGAAAAAAAACATTGAAAACTCCACAAAAACATGTGTTTAGTTAGTAACATGCAAGCCTGCTAACATTACTGACCATAAATTAGTGATATGTTTACTTTCTCAAAAACTGATTAAGCTCAAATGACAGTGTTACAGGTCTTACCAATTAACATGTCCCTGTTGTATAATCTTAAAATAATATTACTACAAACTCATTTAAAGTAATGAAGATTATTTACTGATTACAATGTATATTGTAAGTACACAAGTATTGACATTACAATACATCTTTCTGAGTTGTAATTCCAAATTATTGGAGGTCTTTTCTTTGGTTCTTCCTAGGTGAATTTCTAAAGTTTAGTTAAAAACAGCAGAAATCCCACTGGTGCCACTAACAGCAGGTAATTGAACAATATTGTGGGTAATATAAGAAACAGTCAACTAAAGTGAAAATGACATGTAATTTAGGGTATCTCATTTGAGAGGGTGTTGAAAGTACTAATAGTGATATTTTATCAGACTTTTATACTCTTTGTACTCTAATGCTTTTGTCGATCCATACCTTTGATCTTTTAATGGGCATGTTCAGCCAGAAGATGAGTGTCACTTTTGACTTTAAGTCAATAATGATCAACTTGTTTGCATGGCTTAAAAGGTTCATCTCCATGGAAGTGATGTTGTCTGACTATTAGGAGCCTTTTTCACATACTGTATAGAGACAAATGTCATTATTATTAAATTCAGCTAACTGCTTTTTGTAGCTTTGTGCCCAGTAGACCATAAACCTAATTATCACCAACGATCCTCAGTTGTCAAAGCTCCTAAGTTGTCTTGACATTGTGAAAAAATTGTACACTGACCTGCAGTTCCAACATACACAATTACCTCTTTATGCATGCAATCTGAAGCAAGCTTTATGCTGAATGACCTTATATAATATTTGCCTATGCAAGCTCATTTTCTTCTTAAAAATCATTCACTGATTGTTTGGTGTTTATTTGTATTTATTTTATCGCAATAAAACATTAATTAGGGTAATTAAGTGAGTTAGAATAGCACAGCGGGAGCTAAATAAACACAGAGTGAAATACTGTATAAATGTCATCTATCTAGGTATGCTACTAAGCTACTTTCCTTGTTTCCTTTTAATATTATAGGCTCTAGTGAAAGATCAATCAATGACTATTACATTTAAACACATTAAAGTTCATAGCAGGCAGGGCGAAATGTTTAGATGCCTTCTGCAGACTTGCAGGGGCTGCAAATCCATTACTTCACCTTTTGCTCAGTGTTAGTGTTCACCGCTCACACAGGGCTTAACCGTTCTTCGGCAGGTTGGGAGCCGTTTTAATCCATCTTAAAAGCTAAAGTGCACTCCTGTCTTCTCAAAGGTCACTGACACTATCAAATATTGTTCAATATTTTTCTATCCCCTTCCAATCTCCGATCCGTCTCACCACATGTCCCCTGTCGTCTTTCGATATACTAGTCTTATATATCCCCCACTAATCCATTGCCTAGATGCATGTTGTGGGCAGCTGATTGTGAGATCCATTCAAATACTCAGTCAGTATCCACAACACGCTCGCAGTGCAATTTCCCCCTACCACAGACCACCATAATCTCAATTCCTGGAAGTACTTTGACATAATGGGGTCTATCCACACAGAGAACAGCAAGTCTACTGGATTGTGTCTGCTGTCATCCAACGGTGATGAACAATAAGTGGATAATAGTGTTGCAATGTGTGTGGCAGGTGGCTAAAATCTTGTATAGTCCTTATGTGAGGCATGCATGTTGAGGTCCAATATGGGTGCAACCTTATGAGCTATAGCAGCAAGCATGAAAGTAAACAGAGAGAGAGAGAGAGAGAGAGAGAGAGAAATAATATTCAGATCAACAATATGCAGAGAAGAAGAAAGTATAACAATAAACTGTGACATATATGGCTTTAACTACTCAACAGCACTATTTCCCCCAAGACCTATGACAAGTTTGTATAAAATTTGTATTATTAACCGTATACTGGCACATCATGGCGCAGCATATCAGTCTTGAGCTATCAACGTTAAAGCAGAATCTATGATCTGCTTATATAATGATTACAAATGTCTGGTTCCTCTCAAGGTTTCTTCCTATTGCCATATCAGGGAGTTTCTCCAGGTCATCGTCGCCCTCGCCATCAGGGAGAATCTGATCATTTTGATTCATACATATTTTCTCTCACATGTGCAAATAAAATTTAATTGAATTAAAAATGTCGGCACAGTGTTGCATTGGGTAGCATAGCAACTTGTCAGCTTCAGGGTTCTCAATTCAACCCAGAGCTCAGCTTACTCTCTGTGTAGAGTTTCACATACCTTTGTAGGTTTCCCCCACTGTGTGTGTGTGTGTGTGTGTGAACATATGTGGTACCCATGGTCAGTGATAACTGATGCAGGTGACAGTCGGGACAACAGTGAAGGCCCTTATCTTTTTCTTTAGAACCTAATAACAAGACCACTGAAAATATTTACTTAGTACATGCAGGCACTGTGATTTTTATTGGTTGTATACAATGTGTTAACTCAGATGTTTTAATCGGCTTTACTGCAATGGCCTGAAGCTCTACGTTCCACAAACTTTTTGTTCCACCAACCGAGTGCTCACACTGTATGTATAAACAGATCCCCTGTACAGGTTTTACTTGAAAGAGAAAAGCCTCAAAGGCAATTCCTTGTGCCAGAAAAGAAAACAGCAGAGTTACTCTTTGCAATTTAACTTTGTACACAAACCAAAAATAAACCTAAACAAACAAAAAATACATAAAATGATCGAGAATATTCAGGGAGTCTGGTCTGTCTGTTTCACAGTGAGAATTATAGGTATGTATACATGCACATTGGGGTTAATTCATACTCATATTGGAAGACAGACATACTAAATTTCAAACTTGAGAGAAATCTATCCAACTGTTCAGGAGCCAGATTAGTGGTTGTTCGAGTGATTAATGGGGTGTCATTAATCACCTTGCTCACCCAAATAAGGATGGGTTCCCTGTTGAGTCTGGTTCCTCTCGAGGTTTCTTCCTATTGCCATATCAGGGAGTTTTTCCTAGCTATTTTCACATTTGGCCTGCTCCTAACAAACAGTATGATCATTTTGATTCATACATTTTTTTACACATTTTATAATCATTTCCCTAATTGTCTTTTTGATTTTGTGAAGCTGTTTTGTGACAATTACCACATTTAAAAGCGCTATATAAATGAAATTAAATTTAATTGAACTGCTCAAACTGCACATCACAACTGATCACGCTGAAATTCAGGATGATTATGAAATTAGTCAGGAGCTACTGATTCAGGGTTAAATTGGGAAGTACAGTGTCTGTACTAGGGAATTTGTAAACTAAGAGGAATGGCAGGGTTCACCTTGTTTATTAAGATGTTTGATGATTTATATGGACAGGACACCACCTCATTCAGTAGCTCTAAACCTGTCATAAATAGACATTTAGACATTGTTTGCGAGGGACAGTTTGTTTGCATTTTAATGCTTTTAGGAGTAATATGCTTTGTAAACTTTTACAGAGAAAAAAACAAGGAGTCTGAAATGGTGATATTACTACCTAAGTTTTTAAAGGGTTTCTTATAACTTGTTATAATAAAGTTAAGAGCTACTTTTAACATTTAGATTTTTGTGAACATATCCTGAGCTTAATCAGTTTCACATTTTTGGATCCATTACCTTATGTCTGTTTGTACATCCTAAATGCCAAGCTTTGTTTCATATAAAGATTGATCAATATACAAAGAAAAATATTTGGTTGGGTTTGTAAAAGAAAAACATAATTACATTTCAGGTTACAGGTACATAGAAAAGGTCTAAAGTTGATTTACCTGGCATTTACCTGAGGTACTGCTATGTGTGACCAAAAAATTACCATTGCCTGAAAGACAGGCTAAAACAAATAGAACATGATGAAAATGACACACAAGGTGTCTAGGGTCTAGAAATGTTCTAGTGACTGTAGTTAATAAAAACAAAAAGATTGCAACAACAAATAATCTGACAAAGTGCAGAAGATCACTACACTAGATGATAGAAGATTAATCTCAATCATAAAGAAAAAAGACAGCGCTGATATAGAAATAGTTCCAAGGACCACAAAGAGAGAAGAATACACAATTGTACATTAAATGGTTTACTACAACAGACACTACAAACAACTGGTCAGGCTCAGTTTTATAAAAAATACAAGGAGAAAACTGCGAGGGAGAAACCTCAGAATATAAAGCATAGCAAGCTGTGAAACACAGTGATGTTATCTGTTCCATATATATATAAAAATTGCTGATAAATTCTAAATGGGTAAGAAGCATCTTAACTAATCTGATTTAACAATGAGCTCAAAGCTCAGTAGAAGGCACTCCACTTTGCAGCAGAAAAATGACACAAAACAATTATTCAATTTTCTGGACCAGTAAGTGGAACATCCTTATCTGACCTAGACCATGAGCTGACTTGTGCCCAGTGTGTGTTCATATCAGTTACTTATGATAAAACACAAAAATTTATCTGAAAACCATCACTAGTGAAGAAACCCTTTCATTTATTGCATTTATAAGAAGCCTATTAATAAGATTAATTAATTAAAACTACTGAATTTCAGAGCCAATTAAATCAAAATGTGTTACCATCCAATTATTTTTATTTGACTTTTTCTAACTATATAGTATTCTCACTCACTCTCACTCACTCATTCTTTATACTGCTTATCCTGTCCAGGGTAATGGGAGGCCTGGCGCCTATCCTCAAAGGAACAAGGTGACGTACACCCTGGATGGGGTGCCAATCCACCACGGGGCACAAGCACACACAGACTCAGGGCAATTTAGAGATGTCTTTGGACTGTGGGAGGGAACCAGAGCACCTGGATGAAACCTACCAAACACAGGGAGAACAAGAAAACTCCTCACACCAAGATCAAAAGGCAGAGCTCAAACCCCTTAACCTTGAAGGTTTGTGCCATATACTCCTATAATATTTTAATACTACATAGTAATGTACCTTGAATTATGAATATAAAGTTATCCATCAGGCTACATCAATCAAAGAGAGACACATGCTGATACACATGCTATAGCTGGGGGTAAATAAACACAATGTACACAGCAGCACGCATTATATAGAACATATTCTGAGAGTGATTCATCCAGAAATCTGTCTGAAACAGAAGCAGCACTGTGGTAAAGGTTAAGCTTGGTGCAGATTTGGAGACGAATACAACCTCTGAGAATATCAACTGCTTCTTTATCTGTGGTGGGCCATGATAAGGCCTGGGAACGCAATTATAGCCCTAAGGAGTTGCTTTTTCAATATATTCAAGTATTTATTAAATCCACCCACAATATCTAAAAAAAATGTGTATTTTCCTCTCTGCCTGAGATGCTACAAGCAAAGGTCTTACGTTGTGATTTTGGCTACAGGCATATTCAGGCCTGAACATTTTAACATTTGACACCAATTTTGACATGTGTTGTGTGTACAAAGAATAAACATAAAAGACGATATTGCCCTAGAGATGCTAGTGTGTAGCCTGAGGTACGACTCAAAAATACATCTTCTTGTATATTCACCATGTCAGTGCTCTAGAGGGCCTCTGAAGGGCTGAAGCACTTTTCCAAAGAGTACAAAGGCATCAAGTGGATTGCTTATTTTCTTTTTAGTTCATGATAAGGTTGTGCTTATCATGTCTTGCTTCCATCTAATATGCAGGGTTATGTGGAGGTTAAAATGGAACAATTTCCCGTTTGACTTGTTGACTGAATTGACTGTTTGTATGACTACATCCATATAAACATTCGGGAAATAACAGAAGGACATATATTTATTCGCTTTAATGTCTTCAGCTGCTTTTCGCAGTCCACAAGACCAAAATTTAGAGAAATGAGCCATGACAGCTCAGTTCAATATACATAAGAATCTGAACAACAGCACTTATAGGAACAGAAGAGATGTTCAGATGAGCAAACATTTTAGCATGCAGAGAAATCAGAATGTCCTCCAGCGAAATCTCCCAAAGGATCCGTTTAAGGGCAAAAAGCCTTAGTGAGTGGGAGAGCAGAGAGCAGAAGTCATGGAAAACAAGAAATAAAAGATCCAGGATGTGAACAAAGCAGTGGAGCTGGATAGGTGGGAGGCAACAGCTCAAAGCATGAGATGCGTGGGAAGGGGTGGACCAGGGTTGCCAAGGATTCTCAACAGGAAACAGGAAAACAGTGTCCAAATGACTGAGTTACAGCCTCCGACATGGCAACCAGAAACACCACATTAGCACAGAACATGGGTTTGGATAGGAACATCAAAGCGATTGTGTTAAGCCATGATCTGAGCATGTCAGAAGGTCTGAAAGGGTATTGTTTGGTAGTATGATAAGCTGATGTTTAATATACATGAGTCAGAGCATGGTGTACATGACAGGCATAGTAGCCTTATAATTGTTTTTCAGACGCAGGTACGATGCTTATCAGAAGTTTCTCAAAATAGTGTGGGCAAACCACAGTGGCACAGAGGAAACCTCAAAGCTCCAGGGTTTGATCCTGAACTCAGCTTACTGTCTGTGAGGAGTTTCATGTTTCCTCCAGGTTTTATGTTGCACTGTCTAAGCTAAATTGCCGATAGGTGTAAACAACTGTGAATGTACCCTAACTAGTGTTCCATCCACACAGTGTTTCTGCCTCACACTCATTGTTCCGGGATAGGCTCCAGATCCACTACAACCCTGACCAGGATAGTAAAAAATAAATACATGAATGAATCTTAATAAAGTTACCACAGCATTTTTATTTTCACCTCGGCAGAAAAACAGGTCTGCAACAGCCAAGTGCAACAGTGACCAATTTGTGTCCCACATTGTGTGCTGTGTATTGAAAAGACTAGATTGTTGAAAAGATTTTTACACCAACCATTTCACTAAATCTTGTTTGCAACATTTTGGTAAGCAGTAGCAAGTGTAAATGACCTTGAGCATGTTTGAGATGACAGCATGAACAATGAGATGGATCCGGAGTCCATCTGTGAGCGGAACAGTATGAGGTGGGAAGATCGGTTCTGTGAGTTGAGTCAAAAGCAGTTGCAGAGGATAAGCCCTTGAACAATGTTATGATCTCATTGCTGCAGAGAGAAACTAGGGCTCTTGACTTTGTGTTAGACTCATTTATTTTTTGCTTATGCTTTACTGATGCCCTGGAATACACCTTGCAGTGCACAATGTAGTCACGCCTACTAGAACCTGGACTGTTCTGACTGTTCAGTATAATTCATTCCAATATCAGACAAATATGAACTGTTATACAAATGTACATACTGTATAACTTGCGTTAGATGCACATTCCAATTGTAATTTACATTCTGTACCAAAATATTTATTGTTACTGTTGTGCATTTTATGCCTTATGTGTCTTTGTTCATTGTAAGATTTTACAGTTTGGGAACTTATGATTGGGTCAATAACACTAGAAAGTGCCTTTGAGGATTCGTAATTTATTCCAGGACTCAATTTGTGTGTTGTTGTGTGCTGTAACCAAAGCTTAAGTTGACTGAATAGAATTTGTAAGCCTTTCCTTGTCAGGCAGTGTATATTTTGAATTTCTGATTTTTTTTTCACTATGGCTGGGTCTACATGTTAAGTGTGACAACATCAAACTACAAACACCATTTCTACTTAGTACTTGGTACTTCCACCAAGTAAGTGTATTTACTTGTTTCAACCTCCACTGAAGAAAAATGGGTGTGATCCCATTGATTACATCAGACAGTTGCTCAAAGGACTTAAACCTTTATTTCTTAATACATCAATTAGCATGCTAACACCTCAATCACTGAGCTACTCTCTACTCTGCTCTATGACAGGGTGCGCATGAATTTTATTATTATCAATAATATTAATAATAATAATAAATAAAGAATATATATATATATTTAAATAATATATTAGCAATATTTATTTTTATTTAAATTATACATTTATTTATTTATTAAGGCGGCACAGTGGTGTAGTGGTTAGCACTGTCACCTTGCACCGCCAGGGTCCGGGTTTGATTCCCGTCTCTGTGTGCATGGAGTTTGCATGTTCTCCCTGTGCTTGGTGGGTTTCCTCCGGGTACTCCGATTTCCTCCCATAGTCCAAAGACCTGCAGATTAGGCTAATTGGCATTCCCAAATTGCCCGTAGTGTGTGAATGAGTGTGTGTGCCCTGTGGTGGATTGGCACCCTGTCCTGTGTGTACCCTGGCTCTGCCCTAAGTCTCCTGGGATAGGCTCCAGGTCCCCGCGACCCTGAATACAGGATAAAGCGGTATAGAAGATGAGTGAGTGAGTGATTGATTGATTGATTGATTTACTGTATATCCTTTAATATATAATTAAATTATATAAATGAATAAATAAAAACCTCAATCAAATCAAAGGTATAGATTTTACAATATTATATAACATGATAACTGGGTGATAATGATGAGGATATCAAAGCACTTTATAGTGAAATATTCCACTGAAAAAAATTGTACACTTTATGTACAATTATTTATATATTGTCTTAATACTGTATTTAACAAAGAACTTGAAACATGACCCTACTGCGAAGTCACTATATGAGGAGTGCATGAAAGACACTTATTGTAATATTACTTAATACACTATCAGGGCCTGAAGAGTTTTCAGTGTACAGACACTTATTGAATGATGTATTGTTTCTGGCAAGCCTTAGGATGTTGCAAAGGCATTTCACTGGGTAAAGTCAAGTTATGAAACTGAAGCACCTCCTCCCACTTCCACACTAATTGGCAGGTAGCAATGTGTAAAATGATTGGGGGTGGGGTTGTGGAAGCTGGTGAGAGCTTCGACCCTGGGTGTCTGACACCCTTTCTTTAAACGTGTTAATCAGAATGTTGGGTAGTAGTGAATCATTTTATCTGCATTTTCTATTACAAGGTAGAATTTTTCCTTTTTATATCAAGCAGCTTGTACTGTATTTACTCAACAACAGAGCAGTACACTCTACTCTAATTCTCTGATTAAAAACATATTGTAGACAGTGAAAATGTAACTTAGAAGAGGGTAATAAAATAAAACAGTAGAGAGTTTACTGCTACTCTTCTTATACAATAGTTTCACATATATGCTTAATGTATGCTTCGTGTTTTAGGCTACAGTATTCGGTTCAGTGCTGCAAAGATTTTTTTTACTTGTTTCTTTTTGAATCCATGTTTAGGCACATGTTTTATATATTAAAAAAATAACAATAAAACTAATATTTTATTTGATTTATTCATCTTCCACATGTGACATGAAGGAGTTTTTAAATTATTTTTGGGTACTTTAGAACTATTATTAGCCCTAGCAGGTCTAGACTCTGCTATGACTAAGGAATGACATTGATGCCCAGGTACACACACAGGAGAGAGAGAGAGATTTTCTTCAGGGTCAGAACGTGTTAGATAGTGTGAAGACATCAACTCAAATTGATCTCTGTAGGAAGATTGCATGAAGATCAAATAAACCTTTCATGTCTTATGTTTTGTGCCTGCATGTCCCTTAATAGTCACTGGAATCTGGGTTTGAAGACAGCAAAACAATCTAACAAATTTAGGAGACCACAGAAAAAACAGCAACATCCCCAACACCACCAAAATCTTGGAACATATATATTTTATTTATTCATTCATTCTCTATGAATAAATAAAATGTATATGTTGCAAGGTTTTGTGTCTGTTTTAAATAAAGTGGATGTCAGTTCATCACGGGGCTCAAGCCTACACACACTTACTGCTGGCAATTTGGACATGCCAGTTAGCCTTATCCTAGTCTTTGGACTATGGGAGAAAACCAGAGTACAGTAAACTCCAAGCACACAGACCCAAAGGTGAGAATCAAACACTAGACACTGGAGGTACGGGGAGGTACCACGGTGCTAACCGCTATGCCACCATGCCACCACATTTTATTTAAAACAAAACATTTGTGTACACTGACTTCGCTTTGTCACTAACTACCTGCCTAATAAAATCCCATAGATAAAGGTCACATGCTTGAGTTATTATTCACCCTAGGCATTCAAAAAATACATGATGTTGCTGGTATGGTTGCTGGTGCCAGACAGGCCAATTTGAGTTTTCAGAAACTGTTGTTCCTTGGCTTTTCCTGCACCAAAAAACAAATTACCTGGTCATTTTGCATTGTTCAACTGGCCAGTCCGTGCCCATTATAGCCTTAAGCCCTTATTCTTCTGATACACAGTATAATCAGTATGTATCTATCCTGTGTAATTTTGTAGCACACAATCCAGGGTGCAGGATGGAAAGGCTCCAAGGAACACAAGGAATGGGAGCACTTCAAGGCAGCAGACCCTCCCTAACAAAACAAGGGGCTTAATTTGACAGAGCCGGAAAACAAAAGGCCAAGTGTAATTATTATCTGGTGCTGACTGACATTGCAGGTGCTTAATAAGCATCCAGTGACACATTTTTGCCCTGGCTTTAGTGAGCCCAAAACCCAATCTTAATTCCTGACTGGAGCATTACAGACACTAATTTGTGACTTGTGAACTAATCACTTCTTAATCACAGTAATGGAGTTAATTAGTTTGGACACAGGCCGAGTTGTTAAGCTACAGTGGTGTGAAATGTGTTTTTAGTTGTGGCCTGGAATGCATTTGCTCTGATTACTGGGGAAGATTCTACAGTTCTACAATTATATTAGTTAATTATAAAATAAAATCTTATCATGTTGTTTCTCAGATATTTTAACTACCGAAACATGATGACTTAAATCTTTGATCACATATAAATCACTTAATCCAAAGATTTCATTTGGATCAATGTTTTGTTGAGCATCAACAGTGTTGTTTTAACCCCCTCTGAAAGACTTGTAGCATGTCTTCTTAATCTATTGCTTTCTGCAACTAAGCCTATTATTAACAAAAATGGTTAAATATTCCAGCGAACCAATAAAAATGCAACAATGCTCCGGTCGCTCAACTTCAAAGCTGCTGATTCACAATCCATTCCTTAAAAAGCCAGCAGTGGCCCTATTGCTGAGCTGAACAGCAGTGGCGCCTATTAGAAAAGTGCTTTTTGGTGCATTATCGAGGAAGCAGTTCCCTACAGCCGAGCACTCAGTATAATGCCATTAGCACTTTATTCCACAAGCTCTTTTGGGTGGGTAATTAGAGTTGCAGTGGCCACATAAGATAGCACTCGTTCCTTTACAACGGAAATGGAAAACTATAGTACTCTGTGGCAAACCTAACAATATCTGAAAGATTTTTAATGCTTCTTTGTAACGTATATACACCGCGTTCCAAATTATTATGCAAATTGGATGTAAGTGTCATAAACATTAAATGTTTAGTTTTTAAATTAAAC
>JAQMYJ010000015.1:18942612-18957847 GCA_030014305.1 Clarias laeviceps | reverse complement strand
ATTTCTACAAGTTTTAGGTTTCAATTACTATGAATAAAATTTATTTCTTTTATCACTTCTAGTTTAATTGGATTGTAAAAAAAAAGTTCCCGTTTTTTTGTGTCACCCATTTATTTTCCATAAAAAAAAAGTTTAATGTCTCAGACTGTGGGACCCGACTGTACTGTATATTGATTTATAGTCAATTCTCATACGATGCAGTATAATAACTTTAAACTATGGGACAAACGGGGTGTTTCGCCCCCTGCTGGTGACAGTCTGAAAGTGTCCCTCTGTCTTTCTCCATAGCTTTCAGCATTGTGGCTAGCTCCTCATTGTAACAGGTTTTTTCTTTTCGGCGGCGGGTGTTTGGTTTACACTGTTGTAACCCTGGATGGACTTTGAATTGCGTGTAAATGCATATATATCTAATGAATTAGCGCGTGATCACAGATACCGGAATCGTGGATATCCCCTTCTTTGAAGGGAAAAAACACCCTGTTCATAATTAGGATGTTTGCAGCTGGCGTGCGGATTGTCAGGGAGAGTCCTGACCTCACTAACCCTGCCCTGTTCCCTCAATGAAGCTCTTTCCAGAGCTCTCGCTAGTCGTCCTGTTTGTTGCGATGGAAATCTGAGTTCTGCTCTATCTGGGACTACCGTGTGTGTGTGTGTGTGTGTGTGTGTGAGTGACAGAGAGAGAGAGAGATTGAAGCGAGACGCCGGTGCAGCAAACAGGGAAAACGCCGGGGTGAGTGAGTGTATTGCTTTATTTCTCCAACGCTCGTGTCGCTAAACATGGTGGTTGTGTCTAGTAATTCTGACGGTGTGCTGTGCACTAGGCTGGGCTGCTTTAGTAGGACGGATGCGATACACACAGCTGTTACTTTGTATCGCTTTCTAAACAAGGTGTTCAAAGACGTTCCGTCCAGACGCTCAGCTGACACCGTCTACACATCAAACGACTTCTTTACTGTCTTTTTTGTTAAAAGAAAGCAAATCATTTCTTTTAAATGAATCACGAATGACGTTGAGAATCAAATCACGACCTGTATTTTACTGTAAAAAAAAAAAAAAGAAGAAAAAAAGAAGACCTAATTATTATTCTCAGTCCTGGTTATTTTTTACTTCCTGAATAGCAATTTGGCTATAGCTGGTAGGGTTTAAATCCCTCATTAATGAGAAAGCAACTTCTCTTTGCACTGTCATGTGCTCGGGATTATGCTCCCACTCCAAATGAGTCAAAAGAAACACACACTTGTGCATGGGATGCGTTGTGATCAAACGCAGGAACATGTACAGACTTTTATGCCTTCAGAGCTGAGTCTTCTCAAATATTTCAAAAGCCGTTCATTAAAGAAGAGGTGCTTCAACTGTTACAGCGTGAAAAGTCTCTGAGTCTCTACCATACAGTAAGTCATATGGTTTATTTGTTCAATAGATACCAGCGATTGTTTCTCTTTTCATATAAAACAGTTGATTAGCAAAAATCCAAACTAATGCCAAAACTATAAACTTGGAGAACTGTATAACTTGTTTTGTAGATGTTATATGTAATTGGAAATTGATAAAAGTAAAAAAAAAAAAATATTAGTGTTTAGTGTTGGAAAAGTATTGTGGTACAAGAGGAATAAAGCACTTTGGCAACTAAACCAAACGCTCCAAATGAATTCGTTCAAGTCTGTTTCCTCATTAAAGTGTATTCCATATGACATACAGAAACTACCAACATAATTAGGGCTGCACGGTTTGACTTTGACACATAATCAGATTGCGTTTTAAAATATGATATTTAACTATTAAATGTACCACTTAGTTTTCAAATGTGTTTATCCAGCCTAACAGCAACTAAAGGCATAAATGATAACATTAATATAAGAATAACACCAATACTTATTTAGCACCTCAAATCTTAAATTATTGACAGACTTACATAAATTTCCAATTATGCATATATTACTTGTAATAAATTTCCATCTTTTGCACAGGTCCATAGTGTGCTTTAGATTTATATGCTATTAACTGTGCATCACCACTTTTAATAAGCAAACACTTTAATGTATACTATGAATTTGTCACTGTGTTTTTGTGGCTATAGAAGATCTCTTGCTAAAAAAACAACAACAATGGAACATCGGGTTTTCCCCAACAGAAACCGCTCAATTAGAAAGAATGGTAGCCATTGAACCCTCAAAAAGCTATTTTTGTAATAGTGTTCTTGATATTGGGAAGAGATCATGTGGATGCATTTGAATGCTAATAGTCTTGACCTATTGCCTGGTGAAAAGTCCAACTTGGCTATGAAAACACAAGGAGCTGGTAGCTGGTAATTATTTTTCCAGCATACATATTCCTGAGCAGATTGTTCAATAAGCGTTTGAGATGTTCTGATTCTCATAATGTTTTCTTAACAATAACTTAACCTAGAGTCAGTAGTTGTAATTCCGAGACTGTTTCCACTTCCCAGGACTTACCATTTAGCAAAGAAGGTTTACCAGCTTGTTGAGCTTGGCCTATGTTTTACCAGCTGGTAGTTGGATTTGTCGGCAGCGTTTGGAAAGAAGGAGCACAGATGTGTGTCGTATCAGCCTTCTTATCAGATTCCATGTAACCCTCAAAAGGTTTCAAGTTAAGCATCAATTTAAATCCTTTGAACTTCAGCATCTTTCAGAAAGAGCTTGCGTTTAAAGAATATTTGATGAAAGCATTACTTCTATTTTCTTCTTTTCCTGAACATTGATCACTTGTGGAAACCACTTGTATGTGATTTTGAGATAACATCGATGGTCCTTCATTAGCCTTTTTTCTTTTTTCGCACCAGTATAGACCTTTGGAAAAGGGAGTGAAGAGCCAATTAAGTGAGCTTAATGCCTCTTGGAATTCTGTGAATGCCTCAGAGTGAAAGCTATGCACGTTTTTTACGCCAGCCTCAAATGAGATCACTGGAAAATCAGCTCTTGAAGGCAAGATTCCTGTTAATTTGGGAGCATGCCAATGTACTGGAGCCTTTGTCTGAAATACACTGACTCTCTGTGTCTATAGATACACTGGGCCACACCATCAATGGCTCTGCTGTTTCCCTAAATTTGTTGGAAATCTGGCAAGTGGATAAAAGTGGCTTCATCTTTAGATGTGTATGAGAGGGGTCATGAAAGGAAACAAGAGCTGCAAGTGAAACTGGGATTACTTTTGAAATTAGTTTATTAAACAAACTCTGTGACCAAATGAGCTAAAGACATAAACCTAAGCTTAAGTGTTTTCTTTCTTTAAAAAAAGTTGTAGATCTTTAGCACATAACTTCGCATTAAGAGATGGGAGTGCCATTGCCATCGTGGTTAAAAATGCAGATTGGCTCATGTTTCCGTGTAATTAAGTGAGTATTCAGTGACGTAGAACTTTATAGTGGTGCGTGAGTTGTACATAAGACACTATTTTTACAACTCAACCCACTCAAACATGCTGTTTGGCCTCAAACAGGCGAGTATTGTGGTTTTGTTTTTGATTCATAATTAAAAGGGTAAAACTTAAAAGTCTGAATGTCTTTATATCATCAACTGTTTTATTGTTTGTTTTATACACGGTAAGTCAGAAAAATATCTTTATTCCTTGACAACATTACATATTTTACTTGTATATATTTATTCAAGAGTAAGGACATATTTTAATTTCTATTCTTCCTATTGTGCATATTTCCGATGATACATTTTCCATGATAAGTTATCAGTACCACAATATTATTTCTCAGGGTTCCTATTACTTCCCATTACAGGAAACAGTTCCTGGGGCATTTTTTTTCCATCACTCGTACACAGATCCCAATTCCAAGTCAGTCATCTTGGAATGAGTCACATCTGCCCACATCTTTTAAGGCTCGAGTAGGTATGTTACAGGGCCATAGCTTGATGTTTAGTCACGAGTTATAATTGGACGCTTACCTCACCACTGACTCCTTACAAGTTACGGATTAAACTGCATTTCCATCTATAACGATGTACCTGATGCTTACTTCAATGGTTCTTATTTATTTTCTGTTTGGCTATGACTCCACCACTCTGGATTTACCTTAAATAATACTGCGGCCTCCTCTAATTCTCGGCACAGAGGACGTGACTTCGATAAAAACCCTTAGGCTGTGAAAACAGGTTACATTTTTTTACCTTTGCTGCCATAAACAGATGAGTCATGGCTTTGCTGACTGAAAATGAAGGAAAAACCTATGGTATGTGCCTCACTGATTAGAGAGGTCAGATGAAAATAGCCAGATTGGCTCAAGCTGCCAAGAAGGGTGTAGTAAATTGTATAATAACTTATTGCAACCATGGTGAGCAGAAAAGCATGTGAGCATGAACCTCGAGGTGGATTGCCTACAACAGCAGAACAGTACATTGGGTTCCACTCCTGTCAGCCAAGAACAGGCATCTTGGGAAAAAGATGTCGCCTTTTCACATCTGAAAAATGGGTGTGGGAGGTTGTGAGAAATAGGGATGCAATAACCAGTCACCCCCGATACAATATTATCAAGATACCAGTGGGGATTCAATTAAAATTGCAATTCTATAAGTATGGCAATTTTTATAAATATCCTGATTCAATGTTACATTTTCCCCTGATTTTGTTACATTTTTAAACTTTTAAAGAAGTTTAATGAGTAATTCAATGTAGCCCATTCTGATAACATTAGTTGTCTCACTAAAAACCAAGGGCAGCGTTTCACTCCTACCACATGGGATGGAAATGTGTAAATCGGGTCAGAGTGTACTTTGGAGCCATTTGAGGAGGTTTCTTTAAAGAAACGGTGACGTTTTACTTCTTCAAATGGCTCCAAAGTCCTAAGCATGGAGAGCTTCTAACGCACGCACGTTTCATTTCCAATCACAGTGTTTTAAGACTTGTGTAATGAGTGGGTTTGAGACAAATTTGTTCAAAGTGTTTGCAGATAAGGGCAGATCGGAGGCATTTAACATGTGCAATTTTTGATAATATAACGCAATAAAATGTGTTTCTGTTGCGCCCCTTGGAAGCTTCTGCATTTGTTACATAATCATTTATGTCCAAGGCTGATCTCTTTTATAAACCGCTTCATCTCTATTATAAACGTAAAAATAGTTCAATACAATAAAAAAAGTTAAAATCAATTGTGGCGATATGTGAGTCGCCACACACACACAAAAAAAATCACAATTCATAACTGAACTGATTTTTTCCCCTCATCTCTAATAAGAAAATAAATAGAAACCCTGGAACCAATATTGATTTCTAACAAAGTGATAGAAAAGTCTGAGTGTGGAGAAGGAAAGGATCTGATCAATGATTCAAAACATACAAGCTCATCAGTCAAGCACAGTGGAGGTAGTGTCATGGTGGCCTCTTTAATGGTCTCACTAATCTTTATCGATGTAACTAATGATGGCAGCAGCAGAATTCTTTAGTATACAAAAGTCAGAAAATGTCTGTCTGCCGATTTACAGAGAAATGCAGTCCTGAAAAAGGATTACAAAAAAAGAATTGTATAGTTTGGTGATGTCAGTGGGTTGAAGCTTTGTGTTTTTTATTTAGTATGTGACATGAGACCTTGATGTGCCCAGACCGAGCCTTTAGAGAGCACAACATGCATGTAGTGCTATAATCTTCAAAAAATGCATTTCATAAGCATTTTAAACCATCAGGAGAAAGATTCTGCAGTTTTCCAACAAGCTTATGTATTTTGTAGTGCAGACAATTCACTCCTGGCAGTAAATGTAACAGCACCGTCATTTTTTTTTTTCTGTCACACTGCCCCACTTATGGTCCTAATTAGCTCAGTGTGATTTCAAGGACACTTAGCTGTCAGGGAAAATGCCACCTTTTTTTGTGGCAGAGCTGGCATTTAGAGCTTGGTAAAAGAGGGCAGTGCTCGCTCAATACCAGTGACTGGAGGGGTTTTGACTGCTAAGCCTTTAAGCATGTACATGTTGTTATCTAAGAACAAAACTAGTACAAATGTGCGCATATGACTTGTAAATTCCAACCAATTTTCACACAAAAGCGCATAATGTGCTAAACTAGTTAAACTTGTGGGAAGCTTTACGAGGTGAAAAGGAATTATGAATGTCGATGTGGATAACCACCAAAAGATCCGATCCCCTGCGTCTATACACATGTTCGGGAAATTAGAATGGAAGATGTGATGTGAGAGTTCATGGCGAGGAACACAGAGTGACTCTGTCCTCTCAGAGTTAGGTTTACTTCCTGTCAGCTCGGGAGAAGAGAGAAGCCACAGAAGCTGTACATCTCTTCTCAATTCCTCCTCTGTTCTCTCCTTTCTTTTCCCTCACATTTACTTCCCCACCTCTCCTGCACTTGGGTGACATAAAAAAAAAGAAGCAAGTTGAGATTTAGTCTGACAGAAGCCTCATTTTTTTCTTGTTGTACAAGTATAGAAATGTAGCTGCCTAAAGAAGTCCTTGTGTACTGAGAGGTTCTTATGTGACCATGTGAATGTTATGTGAACCTTATCTTCTTCTTTGTGGTAATATTACAATCAGTCTGTAATAAATTCATGGTTAAATCATTCAACTTCTGGTTTCGTACATTGCTTTGTCTAAAAAGGGTTTGTGGTTTGACTATGGCTATAGCTCAACGTCAAGGCCATATTGTTTTGAAGAGCCGGTTTGTGTATTAACTTCTTTGGAATGCATGGTTGATGTGTGAAAAACAGTAATGCTTCACCTGTTATAGCTGTAAGCGTGGTTCTGGACAAGGCTACCTTCTTTCCTTGGTTTGCATTGGGAGGTAAATTTGTACGTTCACCTGCATTACTCATATTTGTCGATGTGGTTACAGAGTAAACCTCGCAGTGATTATTTATGTAACTAGTTTCTAAAATCACCTGTTGTGAGACCACTTTCAGTCCATTTGTCCTTTCTGAGCTTTCAGTTTTAATCCCTCTTACATTACGCATAGGCCTCGCTCTTTTCATAGTCACAATATTAATATTAATTGTCTTATTAATGTAAAATCTCAAATTTTTTACTTGCCCAAAATACTTGCATATTCAGAAATTCAGAAAATGATCATGTATTGAGCATAAATTATTGTATTATTGTAATTATTTGTTTGACATTCATTTGCCCATGAAATACTAAATGAAGGTCACAAAGTCATAACACAGAAGATTAACTCTATTTTATGTTGTCAAATTTGTATCAGTAATTCCCAAATTCATAAAATTGTGCACATTTTACTTACTTGTGTTCTTCTCCAAATAATATTGTCGTAACAATGCCTTTGCCAAGGACATAATAATCACTTAACTAATATCGCGTGAGAGAGAGAGTGCTGTTGGGAGATGAATGGAGAGCTAGTGCACTAGGGTGTCCAATTCTTAGTTTTACACACCAAGTAGTGCCCTTCATCAGGGTTAGAGAGGGATTTGGGATTCAGCTTTGTGTTATAAAGTAGTTAGTCTTGTAGCTTGCATTAGCTGCGAACAGAACAACACAGACGGTGCCGAGACGAACCCTTAGAAGCAATTACTAACGAGACAAACATTGTTTAAGAAGACGCATAACGTAATCAGATGTGTTTTCTTGCTCAAGGTGCTTTCTTCACTGGTTTTGAATGTGAGTTTTGGCTATTGCACAATATACAGTACGATATATGACAGCATGGCTGAATTCAATGCATTCCAATTAAAATTAGATTTGACTTGAAATACATAAATTTATTTATTGTTGTGCTATGAATGGGATAAAGCATTATTTGAAAGACATCTTGTAATTGACTCGTGAGTCTAATTCTACCTTATATAATATTAGTGAAGAGCGTAAAGTGGGGCAAAGTAACCAAATATCTTATGCATCTAGATATTCAGTCAGTATACTGTAACTGTCAAGTGAAGAAGAACTTTAGCTTTATTTAATGATGAAGGTAATTAAACAAAAGTAATACTTTTTGTATTACAATTTTCACAGGAGATGTATTTTTTTTTAACAGTTCATAACTGCAGTAATGTAAGTGAAAACAGGAACTAACTTAACTCATGGATGTTCCACAACATTAAACGGCCCTTTACATTGATTAAAAACACAATAAGATATTCTATGTAATGGTAAATTGCTGTGCTTTAAATGGAATAAAGTATTATTTGAAAAACCTCATGCCATTGACTCCTGTGACAGGAAATCACATCATGTTTTCCACCTTACTTCTATAATCCATTATATTAGTGAAGAGAATAACGTAGGGCAAAGGAACCTAATATTTCATGCATCTAGATATTCAGTCAGTATAACTGTCAAGTGAAGCAGAACTTTACCTTTGTTTAAACTTGCAGAACTATTGCTAGAATAGATAAGTTTCATTTTAACAGTATTTAAAGTATAGTGTAAGTATGGATTGCGGTAAAGTATGGAGTGTATTCGGTTGTTAATGAAAAGTCTGTACACCAAAATGTAAACATCAGCATTTTAATATACATAGTGTTGTATGAAAATTCTTCAAATGATCATCATTAAAGTATAAAAATCATAATTTGAAGTCAATTTGATATGTGATATTTGATGTTATTAAAAAAGATCTATGCAGCTCTTTTGACTCATTGGTTAAGAATCTTGTCTAAAGATCAAATGTAAATACGGTGCTACATGTCTTCTTCGAGGCTTTGAGCAATATACTGTAAACAAGTGTGTGTTGTCCATTGAGCCATTTGATTTGCTGTGTGAGAGGGAAGGTGCTAGCAGAACCATGATTCTGGAGGAAGTCATTTGTATATTGAAATATCAGCCTGAACAATGATAGAAATCAAAACTCTGCTTTAAGTTGCCAGCTCACACACTGGTATGGAAATCTAGAGGGTGTGACACCGTACATTACAAGGGAGAACCTTGCCTTGTGATGTGGCTGCCGGCTTCTTCTTGATGGCTAACCTTTATGCTGATACACCATTTGTGTTGTATTTCAGTTTAAATGCCATGGTGGATTATCCCAATGGCACTGTATATGCTCGTCCTCTGGCTGTTGCCATTTGCTGACTTTTACAGTGAGTTTGATATTTGCAGCAGTGCCACAAGTTTATTATATGTTGACAAACCTACAAAGTCATAATGAAAGTTTTATGACCAGTAGATCTGGCTGTACCCTTTACCCAAACTTGTATTTGTAAAGGTTTACTTATGTGAAACTGATAACTACAGTAGATGTTCCTTAGTACAGGTGTAGCCTATGTAAATGTTATGGCCATGTAACCTAATTATTCTGCCTTCAACTTGCAGCTAAGCATGCATAGCAAAGGTCAGAAGAGTCAGTTACACTAATAAAATCAGCTTATTAACCTTATCTACTATTATTGTTCAGGAATAAGATTTCTGTTAATCTCTGGTAAACATCACCTCCAATTTTTTACTTCCATTAAGTTTTTTTTTTAATAAACAAGCACTTTAAATCGGTCTGTTGTTTGTGACATTTTTGTCAATTGGTAATAGAAAAAATTGGTAATTCTGGTACGACTCTCCTCCTGCTCATCGGGTTCACACCATAGTTGCCATTTTATTTTCCCACAAGAAACGTTTGAACTAGAGCATTAGAGATTTACTGCATGGCAAAGCCAAAACCATGCTCCATTATTGGCTGTAAACAAGGATTCACATCATCTGAGTGATTATTGTTTATTTACAATGCAAATATTTAGTTTGCTTTCTGAATAAGGGACAATTTTGGATTTGCATCAGTACTGAAGCTCAAGAGTGGAACTATTCTGACTGTCCTTGATTCAACTTCATCCTATTTTAAAAGTTTGTTAAGCTTTGTTTTTTTATTTATTTACAGTAGTCACACTGTGGAGTTACCGCTTGTAAAGTTGTTGAAGCAGAATAAAACTTCCGGCTACTATTTGTAAGAAATAGTCAACGTATCAGATACTCAGGTTATTTTATGAGATTTTATGGGATTTTAGTAGCAATAGGTCCATTATGTTTGATATAGAAATATTATTTCACCATGATATCTTCAATTTGATCACTATGTAGGCTAGACTTCTGCATCTCTAAGTTGTGTTTTAACTTTTATATCGCTAAACATTGAAGATGTCATTGTGAATGAAACTCTTACATATACAGTGGGTACAGAAAATAATTACCCACATTTTGTGGCTTTGCAGCCTGAAGTGAACACGCATACAGTTTTTGTTTTATCCAGCTGTATTTACTCAGTGCAACCTTTAACAATCAGGTGAAAGATATAATACCAACATGAAAAAAAAAAAAAACAGAATCATTGATTTGGAAAAGGATCACCCTCTTCTTAAATGACTTGTAAACTCAATCAGGTGAAGCTAATCACCTTTTCAATGGAACACATAGTTTTGCGCATCTAGACGTTGTAATATTTGACAACTCTTGTTTTCAGAACTGCTCATATTGAGTTAAATTTGATGGTGACCGTTTGTCGATGGCAGTCTTCAAGTCAGTCCACAGATTTTTAAGGGGGTTGAAGTCTGGGCTCTGACTAGGCCATGCAAGGACATTCACCTTTTTCTTGACAGTATTTTGCCCCATACATTTTCCTTTTATGCTGACAAATGCTCCAGTTCCTGCTGCAGAGAAACACCCCCATAACAGGATATTACCACCTCCATGCTTTACTATAGGAATGGTGTTTTTTGGATAGTAAGTTGTATTGAATTTCTGCCAGACATATTGTTTGGTGTTGTCACCAAATAATTGAAATTTAGACTCATCTGACCACTTTTTTTTTTTTTTGGCAAACCTCCTATACAAGCCACATTTGTGGAGAATTTGTGATATTGTCGTCACATGCACACAATGACCACTCTTTTCATAAATTCCTGCAACTGCTTCTGAGTTGCTGTAGGCTTCTTATGTTTTTTCATGGTACCACTGTGTATGTTTCCTCCTGCTCTTTCATCCAGTTTGGAGCAACATCCTGACCGAGGGAGGGTCTTTGTTGTACCAAATATATTCCACTTCCTAATAATACACTTCACTGTCCTTCTAGGCAGTGATAAAACCTTTTTTATTCATTTCCTGACTTGTGCCTGTGTACAACTTTTCATACAGCAATAGTTAATTGTTTGTTTCAGTTGCACTACCAGGGACTGAAAAAATTACCACAGCTGTTCACAGTTGAAAGTCAAATGGGTTTGTGTGCCGTTGAGAAGATGATTAGCTACACCTGATTGAGTTTGAATCATTTTTAGGAGGGGGTGATCCTTTTCCAAACCAGTGATTGTATTTTTTTTAATTTTTTTGAAAGATATATCAGTGTTATATCTTTTGATTTGGATGTTAAATGTTGCACCGACGAGATGCATCTGGATAAAACTTGTCTAGATTTCAGGTTGCGAAGTAACAAAATGTGATTACGTTAAAGGGGGAATTCTTTTCTATACCCACTCAGTAGATTGATTGAAGAATTTTTCCCTCTGATTTTGTTGATTAGAAGTGTGGGTTGGGCAGCGTGAAAATTGGGAAATGACTGATGAAAAGGTTCATAACATGCGTGGGTTAAAAAGGAGGTATTTTTTGTTATTGTTTATGGTCCCTGCATTCTGATTAGCTATAAAAATGCACTTCCACAAAGCAGCAAAGCAGTTCCTTGAAACCTACAAACACTAAAAGGGTCATTTCTGAAAATCAGAAACCACAATCAGAGTTGTATTTTAGCTAAAACATTAACAAAGACATTTTGAAAACCTCCTGGGCTTACGTTCTTTTGTTTTAAAAAGAGGTATATATATATATATATATATATATATATATATATATATATATTAGTTTTAACTAATGTCATCAGAGGACATGTGTAGTCATTAACATTGATTTTCAAAGAATAAGTGAACTATGTATAAACCACGGAGATGGAAATATTGTCATAAGATCCACACCCTTGACATATCGGCAAGAAAAAAAAAACATTTTTACACAAACATTTGTTCGATTAAGATTTACATGCACTGCATTTTAATGCATGCAGATTATATTATAAGGACTTGTATTATGACTAGTGGGCATGCAGTATGAATATTACATGAATATTAACCTGTCAGTAGGCTTTAAACTAAAGCTCTCTGAAAGTGTCACTTTTGTTTTTAGAAGTCATTTAAATTAAATTTTCATGTTTTTTCATTGAAAATTTGTTTTGGAAGTAGCAAAAATTTTCTTTTTATATACTTCAAACTATTTCAGACATTTATTTGAGAATTCCTTATAAATCCTACACGCATCCAATCCCTTCTTGAGATCTTAATAAGATACTTACAAACACTCTCGGATAGATGAACCAAGGCACGCACACACACATACAGTACACACACACACAGACAACCTAAAAACATAATAGCTAATGCAGAAGCCATGAAGCAGTGCTAACCCTTGTAAGAAGGAAATCAGGGATCATGGATTTACAGAAGATAAAATCTAGCATAGTTTTTTCAAATGCATGCCCATGCAGTTATTAAAAAATGACTGACATGGCAGATGCAGACAGCACAAAAATTCTAAAGAGACAAAGGTGATAATTACTTCATGTCCAATTGTAACTCTAGTCCAGTTGTTATAGGGCTTTAGATGTATGTCTTATGTATTCCCTGCAGTATAGAAAACATACAGCAAAAAAACATTTTTTGATAATCACTTTGATTGTGAAGAAGAATTCAGAATTTTTTAAAAAGTGATTACAGTTCACACTCCACTTGAATTATACGGTAATTCCTACAAATCAGTCACTCAAATCAACCTCCACGGTTGAGTGTTCAAATCTTGACTCCGGTCTATGTCAGTGGAGTTTGGGTGTTCTCCCCATGCTTTCTGAGGTCCTCCGGATAGAATAAGGCAGCAGTGCCCACAGTTAATCACAGACTGCTTTCTTGTATTAGAAAATTATCCGTTAAATGTCGAATAAACTACAAATATGTACCTAATAACTATTGAGAGTCAGAACACATCAAGTTGCATTGTGAAATATTTTTGATCCTGACTGCAATGCAGTAGGTCACCAGCAAGGTTTGTGTTAAAAGATTCTAAACATGAAGGAAGTAATGGATGACTTGATGAGGAGTGATCAGAAGACACTGGCCTTATGTAAAGTAGCCGAACGGTGAGTTGTTGCTGAAGCTCTCCAAACTATTCGCTCCAGAATACGCACAGCTAGAGGTCTGTGTTCCTCAGAGACCTCACCAATCTGCTGAATTAACGAAATTCATAGCTAGATAGAGGCTAAATATATATCCAACCATGATCTTAATTCAGCAAGCTCGTTTTAAGAACAATAAAATAGCTTACACTTCATACCCACTGTACATCTCAAACCTTTATTATTTGGTGCATACGTGTAATGGTGCTCTGACCAGAAACCATTCATTTGTTAAATTGAACCAGCGATTTGAATGGGCTGCTCAAAACAAAAGAAAAAAGAAAAGCTGAATGTGGAGAGGTTTGTTTGCATAAATAATCTGTGATTTTGAACTTGAGTCACCAATTTGACTTTGGCCTATAATGCCTAAAATGACATATCATGCCTAATATGTAATCAGCCAAAGATATGTGTCATCTCTTAGCGGGTTAAAAAGAAGACTCAATATTTCATACAGTTGTACCTCAGCATACGATTTAATGCATTCCGGAGGCAAGTTGAAAAATGCGTTTTCCCATAGGAAATAATGTAAATGTATATAATAATATATAATATTGGTAAATATTACCACTATTACTAATTTCCAGTAAAATGTGAAATAAATAGACATTATACCTCATTTAACCTTCACTAAATCTTGCACAAAACACAAAAAAGCCACAAGATATGTAAAAAATTTTTGAACGGATCCCAAGCATATGTGCAACTTAGCCAGAGTTCATTTCAGCTCGATTTGTTCACTCGCATGCTGAAAATGCTTCGCATGCCACGGCAAATTTCTTTCTTTCTATTTCTCTCCTTAAGGCGAAAAAAAAAAAGGAAAAAAAAGGTGTTCGTATGTTGGGGTACCACTGTGTATGTTTTCATACAATGAACAGCACGTGGGCAGGTTTAATTCCTGTAGTATGACATAAAACTTCACAGCTATACAGTGTTGCCTTGACCCCAATTTCTAGCCATTTGATTCTCATCCTGTTCATGTTTTGGCTTAGTCTAGGAACAGGAATGATAAAGTTGTGAATGCATTCGATTAGAACCTGTCAACTCAGCTGTTTAGGTTTTTAATAAAACTGCAGTGGTTGTGTTGCAGTGTTTGTTGATTGACGCTAAAAAGTTCACTGTGGAGAAAAGTGATGAAGCAGAGAATGTGTTCCCTCTTGGTTAATATACGTGTAGCTGCTGTGGGCGAGTTAGCGTGTGTGTGCGTGTGCGTGTGCGTGTGCGTGTGCGTGTGTGTGTGTGTGTGTGTGTGTGTGTGCACGTGCACGCATGTGCTTATGTGTGTGAGAACTGTCTAGACTTGTTCTTTAAGTCAGCTATGCATTCCTTAGATGGGACAGGGATGAGTGACTCACTGTCTCAGTCCACCTGGAACAAATGCGCGTGCACACAGACACCCACACACTCATGCACAGAGCTAGGCTGTATTTTTGAAGCCAGTTGCAGGGTTGCAATACGTAAATCTAATGATGCTCTAACACAGCTTGTGATATGTGCATCCAAAAGTCTATTTACATTTTTAATGTCCTCAGGACTTCAAAAGTCCCTCAAAAGTAATATGGGCTGTAGATTGAGATTTCTTGTACATTTTAAACGTTTAAAGCTGCATTCGTATTTGACTAGTTGAAATAATTCTTGTTTTTTTAATGCGAAATCTATAAGGTCATTCAGTAATAAGTAAGCTTAAAAGCAGAGACGAGGAAAGCCTAGGGGGGTTTATCTAACACACACCCCTCCTCCTTCTTGGTTCTCGACTCATCCCCCAAAACACATGACCACGTCTCAATGCTCTTTGAATACATCATGACCATATTTAGATGAAGAAGAGGAACAGTGGTTGTATGATTGATTACAGATGATGATGATTTTGGTGGTGGGGACTGAAGTGTAATGCAAAGTAATATTTGGTTCCTTCTTCAGTATACCACTTCTCCTTACTGCTACTAACAATAAAAATAAATAAAATATATTTTATAAAAGATATTTTATATCTTTTGTCGAAGATGTAAAATAAAAACTACATCTTTCATCCTTTCCTTGCACCAACGTTGGTGTGTGTGTGTGTGTGTGTGTGTGTGTGTGTGTGTGTGTGTGTGTGTGTGTGTGTGTGTGTATATGTATGTATGTA
>JAQMYJ010000015.1:18928368-18942512 GCA_030014305.1 Clarias laeviceps | reverse complement strand
TATGTGTTATTTTATAGTTTTGAAATCTCCAGTATTGTTGTAGAATGTAGAAAATAAATCACTAAACAAAAAAAAAAGAAATTTGCACGTGTTCTAAAACTTTTGAATGGTAGTGTATGTGTATATATACATTTTATTTTTTTGTTTGACTGATTGGATTTATTTTCTACATTCTAGAACAGTACTGGAATGTTTTTAAAACTAAGAAATAAGAAATACAGTATTGGGTAATTAAGTAACAACAACAGTCAGTTGTTATTTTAAGACAGTAAGATCAGCTCTTCTGGAATAGTTCTTGGAACAACAGTATTTGTCAAATGCATTTGCAAAACCCATCAAGCACCATGATGAAATTGGCTCTCATAAAGACCATCACAGGAAAGAAAAATCCAAACTTATCTTATGCTGCAGAGGAGAAGTTCACGTAACGTTACCAAACTCATAAACCACTCATTAACATCACATCAGATTAGCATTATGGAGCCTTTACAGAGCATAAGTAGCATCAATATCAACTGTTCAAAGGAGATTATTGCATATTTTGGATGCCTTCAGCATTGTTTTACAATGTAGAAAGAAATAAAATTCGGAAAGACAATGGAAATAGAAGGCGTGTCCAAATTTCTGATTGGTAGTGACCATTTTAAAACAATCTTTGCTTTAAATGGTTTCTACTTATACTCTGCACTTTAGGCATTAACTTAAAGAAACAAAAGCTATTGAGCATAGGAAATTGACCATACATATAACTACTTGATGACAACTATTTGTTCTAGTTCTCAGTAAACAAGTTTGTTTTAAGCTATTTTTGTTTTTATGAGGCCACTCAGTTAAGATTCCACAGTGTCTCAGTATAATAGACTGTCAGCCAGCTGGGCTGCTGAGTGACTCTTTTGGTAGACATGAATCATAAGTCCACATACCCTTTTTTTCTCCCCCACAGTAACAGCAGGACGCTTTCCAAACAAAGCACAAAAATCATTCTAGGTCCCAAAGTTCTTTAAAGATTGCACTGAAATTCTAACCAAAGGCTTTATTTTGCACCATGTCGATTTCAAACTGGAATCCTGAAATGTAAAATGCAACACCAGCGCAACACCCAGTTACAGAATTTTCCTCTTGATTTATGTAATATTAATAAAAAAAAAATGGTTCTGCATGAATTAATTTAATGCATATAGTAATCCACACATACAATCTTTTCACTTAGTCCACTTCCATTCGCTTCATTCCTTTGATGGTCGGCTATGATGGTCGTCAGTCTTTTGCTAGCTGCTATAAAACAGCTGTCCTGTTATCCTGTCATGGTTTGTACCCAGACATTTACCTCTCTAGCGTAAAGTCAGAATTTATACCAATACAGTACATTAACCAGAAATAATAAAAAAAAAAAAAAGGATTCATTGTGTAGATTCAAGTTCTATGTACATTCCAACATCATCCAGCATCTTCTTTGTATTTGTTGCACGTCTTGCAACATTGCTCAGATATGTTGGTCAAATTGGAATTCTGCTGTAGAAAGATGACTGACGGGAAAGGAACCAACAATCTTGCACTTTTGCTGCTAATAGCAGCATCAGGATGTTCTTGAGCTCTGAAGAGATTACGACCCTAACAGGAAGAAACAAGCTTGTGTCTAATGAGTGATTGAAATTTACATTAATTTGCATGCAGATGTTTCCTTGGCAGGCCAGGGACAGATAGATGAAAAGTGTGGGGAAAAAAAGATAAGCATCTCCTCATGGGATTGCCATAGCATGTAAGCCAGATTGTTTTTATAAACCCTAGTTATTTCATATGTCATTGAGTCAAGTATGCGGAATAATATCTCTGGGCGAACAGCTGTTAGGCATAGCCCATATTGTTTTCCAGATCAATTCTGTCAGAATGTCAAAATGTTGCATAAAAAAAAAAAGATTTTTAGTGTGCTTTAAATTGCATTATGGAATGCGGACTTGTAAGGTCAAGAGCTTACAGCTGTTTACCATTTAAATTACGATTGCATGTGGAAGTTTTAAACATCCTTTGGAAGAAAAAAGAACTCCATGTATTAGCAGAAGAGACTCTTCATACTCCTACTTATTCAATGACCTACAAATGTAGGGTGCTGACCTATATCTCTTTAAATGTTTTACTGTTATTCACCTACGTTCTCCTAAAGACCAGAAGTGCTTGGCTTCAGGAATGCAAAGAGTCACGTCCATGGCAACACCCTGACCTGCTTCTGTCAGAGTAAATATTGACTCCTGCACCTCCTGTCCCTGTGATTCTTGTTGATCAAGTAGCAGAGCTCTGAGCCGCGAGTACAGATAGCATTGTAGTCAGTAGCGTTACTGAGTTAAGCCATTTACCTTCAGTACACCAAAACAGGAATGACATTGTGTTTCTAAGATGGATGATGGGCTGCGATTTGCCGAGTGATCTCCAGAATCGCTCTGCAAATCGTCATTTGTGATCCATCTGATACTGTATAACTGACTTCAGAAGTGAACATGTTCATGCCAGATTCATTTGGAAGATTGTTTTCTGTAAATCTACCCAGCCTTGTTCTTCATTGCTGTGTTGATTGTGTGGCCGAACAAGTTCAACCGTGTAATGTGAATAGTAAGCATGGACTGACCCTGTGTCTGTCTAGCACAAAAGTGCTTACAGTGAGTAGGAGTTAGGCAGGCTACCTTTGTCAACACAGGAGGCTTCTGTTTACAGTACAATGTGTACAGGTGATGATGGTATACTTTAGAGTGACGCTGAAGCAGGTTTGTGTTGCATATTACAATTATAGGTTGTTCTGTTTTCTGTTGATGTCCATTCCATTGTAATTCTCTCGAAACGTGTAATTCAGTAACTTGAACAGTTTCTGATGCAGTGACACGTAGTAGTATCTTAATTTTATTTTCATCTATAAACATTTGAGTTGCTCATATCATCATGTTCTCTGTTGCAACGATGGGCGTTATTGGTATAACTCGAGCTCGTGTCATGGCGCACCATGGATGGAACAGCTGAGTGCAATTAGAGAATTAAAAGCTGAATAATCTTGCTAGAGCAAACGTTGGCTTTAGATCGGAACTGTTGTGGCATGGGGTGAAAGCATCCTATTTCCATTCATTCGTTCATTCATTCATTCAGCTTCAGTAAGCTCTTTAGCTCTTTAAACTCCACAGCGAGTAACCCGGGCACCAGGCAGCTATAAGACAAAAATGCTACCCATGGCAATACCATACCACGGATCTAAAGTTCATTCCAATAAATTACAGCTTGCATACCAAGACGAAAGCAAACACAGTAAGGTAAACCTATTTAGAATGGATTTATTGTACATGGGGTAGGTGGGTTAATTACTGCTGTAAAATCGATGTTAGAAACAACCCTAAAGAAGAAAGATTTCAGTATATCCTGTGGGAAAAGGCAAGTCAAACACTAGGGATGGGAATCACTAGTCATCACCGCGATACGATATTATCACGATACCTAGCTGCCGATTTAATTAATATTGCAATTCTGTAAGTATCACGATTTTATAAACATCCCAAGGATTAAGAAGAAACGGTGACATTTTACTGCCCCAAACGCCTCCAAAATCTTGAGCAGTTGTGAGCATGCAGGCTTGCACAGCTTGTAACTTGCATGTTTCAAGACCGATTAGCACATGTGGTTTGAGACTGGTGTGGATGTGGAATGACTGGGTTTGACCCCAATTTATTTGCAGAGCCAACATGCGCAACTTTTGATAATGTAACACCATAAATGCATTTCTGTTGCACCACTCAGAACCTTGGCATTGAATCGGTTAAGTCCTAGGTGGAGCGGTCATGACTGAACAAGTTGAAAAACAGACAATTTCAGGCGCTGGCTGCTTGACCAGTGCATCTCTATTAGAAATGTAATAAATCATTTAAAAAATGATTTTGGAGTCAGTGCAGAGATACATGAATCAGCACACACAAATCTGAATCATTTCCCCCCCCATCTCTATCAGACACCAAACAAGAAAAGAAAAGATACAGTTTAAAAGTACTTGGAAGTGGCTAAGGTCTGGCATTTTCATATGCTGTATGTAATTGTTATTTAAGCAGATGTATAGCCTACATATATGTTATTCCCATGTAGCTTGCTGTATTGATTAAGCTCAACTTGTGCTGATGTCTATAAAACTTACTGAACAGAAACATATCTGGAAATCTTATCCTATCTGAATTATATTAGGTGTAAAACCCATGTAAAGTCTTTGGTGTGTTGTTTTCAGCCCGAATCTTCAGCCAAAATCTGATGCCTTATAAATTTGGTTTAGTCACATTAATTTGTCATATACAGTACATTGCCTAGAGAATAAAAACCCACATGTCAATATCACGTTTGATTTGCTATTACATTAGATTTTGGTGCACACTGGACTACGCTTGTGCCAACACAAATACAAGTGTTTAAAGTGATCTTTTTGTGGATTTTTTGTCCAACCACATTTATTCTACAAAGTCGACAATTCATTCTTTCAGGTTTTAATAATGTGGACAGTTTCTAACCCAATTTGAGTAATTTCAGGAGTCTCCTTAGTTGTTTTCTTTGCTTGATGCAGTTTTGAAACTTTTTTGGAAACGTTTTTTTTTTTTTTTTGGCAAGCCAGTGTAAGTCAGCCTGCAGTTACATTTTTGACCATATGTGAGTTTCAGACATGTTCTTGCACATGTTTCTGTGTATTTATATACATCTGTTTTTTTTTTTTGTTTTTTTTTTATCAAATTGTTCTGTGGCAGCTTATCCTGTACTAGCAACATGTTCAAAGTAGAATTGATGCAAATGCAAGAGACATGAGATGGCTCTCTCCAGCAGCCTTAAACCTTTGTGATAATGTTCAGGTCTTTTTTAAATGTCACAAGCTCATAGTGTCAGTCAGACTAATGAAGTCAAAATGTAGGGTTTTGTTTTTCACTTATTGAATTCTGCAAGTTTTATACCTGCTGCGAGAGCTTTGCTTTAAGTGTCCGAATGATAAACAGCTTGAGTGAGTAGGATGTAATTAAAAAAGGCATCTGAAACAGCAGTAACTCTAGAACCGCGTTAACCACAATTATTATGGCACATACTTCAAGAACGTAAATGGGTTTCACATATCTTTTCAGTCTGGTGAAATGTACATATTTCCTTTTTGTGCCTGCCCTTATGTCAATTAATGGCATCAAACATCAGGAGATGATGTGTGACAAAATATAATGCAGTCTATGTATTTTAAATAGCATGCCATGGCATCCCATCTAGGGCATTTCTGATCTTTAAGGGCAAGAGCATCTGCATTTCTAGTATTTTATTTATTTTTTTTATTCAATGTCAGGCTACAACAAATAGCACCTTAAGCTTTTTGAAAGTTCCTTGGCCTTCAAATGAATATAAAAAACAAGCTGTTCTACCTTAGAGTGCATGCTTATAACATTTTGATGTCATTGTTATTTGTCTGCACTTAAGTGAAATAATACTGTACTCATGTAACTGAAGGTTTTATTAAAAAAAGGTAAAAAAAAAAAAAAGCTAGGACATGTATAGAATATACAATATAACTTTCTCCTGAGGCTTAGTGCCGTTTACTAGAACAACATAATACTTATAATGACGTGGTGGAAGAAGCTATTACATAAATTTAATGATGAATAGGTATAAAATACAAAAAGCCCCTGGTTGTGTGGGTTGATGTTTTTCAAAGCAAATAGTTCAAGGGCTTTTTCTTTAATTCATGCATGTGCCACTCCATAATTATATACAGAGACACATTGTAAATGTACGACTGCCTACAGTTTTGTCTGCGAAGATTTGCAGTCATCCAGGTCAAGTTAAAATGTCTCATAGTACTGTCAAGTCTGGAAAAAAAAAAATAAAGAAAAGGAGAATGAGATGAACTAATCAAATGAAAAGGAGAAACCTCTTGTTTAAAACACAAGTCTGGTGTGCAGGTCTTAGGATTCATGCTAGTGAGAAAAGAAATGGGGGAGAAAAAAAAACTTTTCTAAAGAACATTCTCTAAATCTGAGTCTTCTTAAGCTTCAGCTGTCCTGCTGTCTCTCCATAGCAGTATCTCTCATGCACGTACCACATAAGATGATGTAATCATACAGCTTGAAACATGGACTCGCTCCAGAATTCCTCGTTACAGAAACATGCTCTATTTCCGAATTCCTCCCAGTGGAAACATGCACCAACCCCCAAATCGCTCCCTCCCAAAACAGCTGCTTGGAGCCATGAAGCTCAGTACGTCTGATCCCATGGAATCTCTTCACCTGGCAGATAAGAGAGTAAGCACACACTGTTTCTCCTGGAAGGCTTCTCATATGACTAAGGGCTTTAACTTCTGACAAATGAAAAATAGTGCTAGTTCAAGTTCCAGAGGTGCCATTTATCTTCTCTTTTCTTCTCAAATCATCATTTGATTGGGTGTCATTTTGTGACAATGTGTCAAACACCTACTTATATCAGATCAATTTGTGAACTATGGCTCTAAGAGCTCAAAGTTAAGATTATATAAGATACATTCACGACAAGTATTAAAATATCAAAGCACATTTTGTCCAGAATTAGGCCCAGTCACAGTGAGCCATTTAGACAGAAGTTCGGAATGAACCATGACGGTCATTGATCAGTCTAATGATGCTGGCAGTTTCATAGCCGAGGGCTGAAATTCTAAATGTGGAAGGTCAGTATGTATCTTGTCCTCAAATTGCTGATGTCCAAATCTATTTGTGCACAGTGAAGAGGCTGTTCAGTTTTCTATTTAGGTCTTTATTCAACTACTGATTCACTCAGGAGCAGGAGTGGTGTGGACAGTGTTTGCGAAAAGCATACCCATGTGGCATGTCACTGTGCTATTGCTACCAATCCCACTATTAAATTGCAGAACATGAAAAACAGATTCAAGCAAACTCATTATAGAGAACCAACTGCACTAAATGCATGGACGTAGTTGGAGCTGAAAGTTCTTCCTGCATGAGATAATGTTTGATTAGTCAGCGCTGAACCTTTTTTATGTGGACCAGCTCCAGCAGAGTCAGCTAAGGACAACAGCATTACTAGATTATTGTTGCTGCTGTGTACAGTATATTCCCATCAATTAAGAACAAAGCAAATATTCAAGAGACGATATACAAAAATCAGTTATGCCATTTCTGGAATGCAGTTCCTGAAGACGTTAATGATGGCTATGATAGAAAAGAGTCAGGGTGCCCATGCTGACCCATAACCACTACAGAACGTTCCTACAATGGACATGAGCATTGTCCAGAGCATCAATAAATGATGCTCTGGACAATGTTCTGCAGGGAAACTTTGGTCCTGCCGTTCATGTGGATGATGCTCTGGCACATTCACCTAAATATTGTTGTAGACCAAGTACACCCCCTCATTGCAACAGCAGTGCTGCACAAACAAGTCTGATCCATGGAGGCCTCACTTCACAACATACAGGGCTTATGAGATCTGCTGCTTACACCTTGATGTCAGATAGATCTGCACACTTTGTAAAGTCTATGCCTTGATAAAGCAGAGCTGTTTGATGGCAGAAAGGGAACCTACACAATATTTGGCTGGTGTCTTTATGTTTTATGTTATGGCTGATCTGTGTACTGTAGCTCATGAATTGTTGATTGTATGCAAATCAAACTAGGGAATATTAATTAGCAAATGTGATTTTAATAAATAAAACATTAAAATATTATTCACATATTTCACTTCTGCAGCTATTTTTGTTATCCATGCCTCCTCTCCTCCAACTACTCAAGAGTTAAAAAAAAAAAAATAAAATCATCTCCTCCAGCAATCCCATCTTTGGCACAGTATCCCAGAATATCTCATAAGACATTCCCCCTTTAAACGCTTCCTTCAATAAATGGAAATTTAATAGAAAATTTTTTAAAAGCCCAGGTGGTTTAGAACATGGGAAACAATCAACAAGTATAGATATCTTTTTCTAAAACACTTCAAACTTTTCTACAATCAGTGGTCTTTTTTAACCCATAACATTATTTAAGCCCTCTCCACAAAAATGTGGCTGATACTAAGCAACCTAATTCTGCTAATTCAGCCAAACTATTTTTTTTATACCTTTTGATTATTTGAATTAATTATCTGGCACAGCAGTGACTTGATTCCTACATGAACATTGTTCCTACCAAGTGCACATCTACTCCATGAAGTGGTAAACCACAAGTATCAGTGGTTGGCCCTTTTGAATTTTCCTTTAATGCTTGTTCTCTCACATGGCTTTTCACCCCCACTGCTATGCGGATGACACCCAACTCCTGCTCTCCTTTCCTCCCGCCGACTTCCATTTTTTTGTGCACAGATCTCAGCTTGTCTGGCAGACATGTCGTCATGGAGAGCAGCTCATCAACTGAAACTAAATCCCTGAAAAACAGAGCTCCTCTGTATCCCTAGAGATACCTCCCTACATTAAAATCTTGTGAACTCCTTGGAGGAGTCTCAGTTAAAGCCATTAAATGCGTTCAACTGCTCATTATTCACTTCTCCTATTGCTAGCATCAGTCATGTAGGTTTCTTATTTATAAAAACAAGAGGACATTGTCTAGGTTGTTCTGTCTTTTCTGGACTAATGCAACTCAATCTTGGCTTGGATTTCTTTGCATACCATCCAAACCCTATTACTGATCCAGCCAGTAGCTGCATTACTGGTTTTCAATCTCCCACAAGACCCATTTTTTTCTAAGCCACTAGGACATCTTAACTGGACCGACTATCTCTTAAGATACAAGGAAGACATGCATCAAGGCTTGTTTAGACTTGTAGTTGCTGTTCAAGTCACTGGCTATCTTGAAATGAACAATGAACATGTACTTCTCCACTAAACGCTTAAAAAAAAAAAAAAAATAAGGAAAATGAGGCATTTGTATTCATGTCAGGATATGCCTTTTGATTGCGATTCAAGGCTGTTTTAAAGTCACTACAGATAAAACTATCTGCCAAATGCCGCAAATGTAAATACAAAGTCCTGTCTTTTACATTACAAGGAGTAGATCACAGTGAGGTTACTGTAGAAGGCTGATATTGTTTCATTATATTCTAGCAACAGTTCCTAATCTTGTTCCCTTCCAGGTTTAGAAATAATGAGTTTAATTAACTGAAATGAATGTTGTTTACAGGACAGAAAATACTTAAGTAACCAGAACTTTCAGTGCTGTGCAAAAGTGTTGAGACAATCCCCTTATTTATTAAATTAAATCACACAAGTTAAATTAAAATTAACATAAATTCTGGAAAAAATCAATTAAAGAAATTGAACAAATGGTTGACTGTGACAGGCTGCAAAGTGCCTAAAAGTACAATTTATGTAATTTAACCCCAGCAGCAACCTAATTTCCCCTCCCGTTTGTTCTGACCACTCAGCATTCTGCATCAGCAGTATACTAATCACACTGATCATCTGTCATCATCTGCACCAGTTTCTCACTGGTTCATGATTAAGTTGTTTGTAATGCTTTAATGCTTCCAGTGACACGCAGGCATGCACACAGACACAAAGAGCAGGCTGAGCCTTGAGCAGAGAGAAAAATGGATCTTTAACCTCTCTAATGACACTTGCTTTTGCAAGTCTAATTACACACACTGTACACACACGCATACAGACACAAAATAAAATGTTTTACGCGCACACACATAGTCACAGTGTTATAGTAAACAGTACACGCGTGTACGGATGTTGATTATACCAGAAAGAGACGCGCACTAAGACCCAGCAGGGCAGACGATTACCCACAATTCTGCAGCGCGAGAGAGAGAGAAAAAAATGTTGGCTCAGTTGTGATCACGTGACGATCAGCATCAAAACAATGCGTGATGCATGATACTCGGTACATATAAACCAAGACTTGTTTGTTTGCCAAGTTGAAATTTATTTAAAAACTTTGCTCGTCTTGCAGAACACTCGCAAACCGCGTTACTCACAATCCGAGGTTCCACTGTACTAGATTTCAGTAATTGCAACATGTACATGCCTTTCTTTGACAGTGTCATCCATTCTGCTAGACAGAACAGCTAATCATGATAATTGATCCGCTATCAAGAATTTGAATTGCAGTTTACAAATTAGGTTGGTTAGATTACATTTTGTAACCTATTACCTATAAGAAAACCTATAAGAACATTTTTTATTTCAGAAATCTGTTGCAAACCAATCAAAATCCAGAATCACAGGGCTTTAAAGCTACAAGTTCTATGAAGATTCATTATATAGCCAACAGTATGCGGACATCATGGATCCTAGAGAATCAAGATCTTATTCCAGAGTTGGACCTCTCTTGGTGTTATAACAGACTCCACTCTTTGGGGAAGTCCACAAGTTTTTTTAAACATCATTTTTGAGGGAATTTACTTGCAAAAGCATTAATGAGGTTGGCCACTAATGTTGTGAAAGAGAAGGTGTTCAGTGGAGACTTTTTGGAGCATGTGCAGAGCTGCATTGTTATTTTGGAATATGGTTGGGTGTCTTAGTGCCACTGAAGGGTAATCTTTAAGCTACACCATGCAAAGCAATTGTGATAGTTGTGTTCTTTTGACTTTGTGGCATGGGTTCACCTACTTTTTCCATATGCATTCAGAATGTTTTCAAGTCACTTTTACTTTTGGGTGTACAGTATAGTGTTTTTTTGTGTGTGTGTGTGTATGTGTATATATATATATATATGTGTATATATATGGATGTCCTTTGTCTTATATTAAAACTTGATATTTTTTAAAAATGTTTTATTCGGATTTTGAAATGAGTTATTTTGTTATATAAACTATTTTTGTTTCTAAACAGGTAACTCGCACCTCTAAGAATTTAGAATAAAGTAGCACTAGCAAGCAGAGACATGACCAGACTGCGCAAATAAACAGACAAGAGAAAATGTGTGTGTGTGAGAGCATGCATACATGCCTCGAGTTTGTGTTGGGGGAGGTTGGGTGGTTGTGAGAGAGGATATGTGTGTTTGTGGGTGCAAAGAATGTGAGTTGGTGTGGGTGGATGTAGGATGTGTAACAGGTATTTATAATGTGAACGTGTGCGCATTTGTATGTGGTGTGTGTGAAATGGTTCTGAAGAAATATCCCAGCATGAAGATCTGATTGCAGCAGCTGGCAATAGTGTGTGAAGTGAAACAGCTGTTCACTCATACACTATGCAAAGCTCACACTAGAGTGTATGGTGCATAGCTAGAATTACTAGAGGGCACACACACACACACCATGGTCGATTGCTTCCACTGCACTTTGGCTTTAATATGTTTTGTCTGAAATGTTAACCACTCCATGTTATTTCTGAAGAAGTAATTTATTTGTTTTATTTTTGAAAATTGGCCTTTAAAAATCCTTTATTGTGTGCACAGGTTTGTATATGTTGTATATGTTGTTATTAATATTGGTGTATGTTATTTGCTCTATTGTAGGCTTTGGACATGGGGGGAAATAAGAGCAAGCCCAGAGAGCTGAGCCAGCACTCCAAGAGTTTGGATGGTACCGGTTACGTGAACAGTGGGGGTGGCAGCAATGTTGGGCATCACCTTAGCTTGTGCCAGCAGAACTTCACACCCAACCGGACCCCGGTGGTGGATGGTTCACGGCATGGGGCCCAGAACATCACTGATAATGCTGGTCTGTCGCTGTTTGGAGGAGTGGAGCCCTTGAACAGCCTCACATCACCTCCCCGTAGCACATTAACAGCAGGTACAAAATGTTTCATTTACTATGACTCTGTATTACCAGACTTTCTGGATGGTCGATTGGGAATGCCTGCCAAATGATGTTTGCAATTCTCCTTGACCTGAGAGTACATTTCCAACATAAAATTATATTGAGGACCCTGAAGGTGATCTTGGACTTGGGCTGATGCAGGCAGTTTCTGCGATGGCTTGTGACTGCAGTCACTCAATACTGAACCTTTCATGAACAGTTTTTACCCAAGAAAATGAAAGTGGACTCTATATTAAATCAAACACTTTTCCTGTTATATTGAACTTTCAAACTCGTGGCACACAGATATACCAGGGAACTGTTATTTATTTATTTTTTTTTTTCTCCAATTAATTAAATTTTATTTGCATAGCACTTTTAACAAGGCGGCATGGTGGTGTAGTGGTTAGCACTGTCGCATTGCACCTCCAGGGTCCGGGTACGATTCCCGGCCAGACTCGATTCCCGTCTCTGTGTGCATGGAGTTTGCCTGTTCTCCCTGTGCTTGGTGGGTTTCCTCCGGTTACTCCGGTTTCCTCCCACAGTCCAAAGACATGTAGGTTAGGTTGATTGGCGTTCCCAAATTGCCCGTAGTGTGTGAATGGGTGTGTGAGTGTGTGCGTGAGTGTGTGTGTGTGTGTGTGTGTGCCCTGCGATGGATTGGTACCCTGTCCAGGGTGTTCCCCGCCTCGTGCCCTGAGCCTCCTGGAAATACAGGATAAAGCGGTATAGAAGATGAGTAGAAGATGATTGTCCAAATTGTCTGATATCACGAAAATGAGGATGGGTTCTCTCATGTGTCTGGTTGCTCTCAAGGTTTTTTCCTATTGTCATGTCAGGGGGGGTTTCTTACGCTCAACTTTAATTAATTTAATTTCCATGTTTTTTTTTTATTCTGTAAAGCTACTTTGCGACAATGACTGTTGTTAAACTGTTGTTAAAATGAACTATTTACAACTCAGCATTTTAATGATGGGAGGCTAAATCTACCCATAGCAACGGTGGAGAATCGCAAACTCAGGAACCCAGGACAAGCAGCTTACACTAGTAAATCTCTCCACCTGATGTGTTATCCACACTAAACCAAAGGCATGATCTGGTTAAAAACCTTTATTAGGCATGTTAATTAGCTTCAATTAATGCTAGACAATCATTCCAAATCATGACTATGGAAACATTGACTAAACTGAGCAAAAGAGTACAATACAAACCCACAGCACAGTCACTTTGTATTCAAGCACTTCATGGAGCCAACATAAAGATACTCAGCAGACTCAAATAATGTTTTAACATATGATGAGAGAACAGTCCCGCTCACAGCTGATTTTTCACACCAGACAATGTCTACCTAGTTGTCCAGGGTACAAACATGACACTTTATTATCGGGATGGATAAAGACTATAGCTACATAATGTCATCCTTCCCAGGCATTTAACTGCTTGCCAACATTTCTGTCTGTATTAATGCGTAAAATTAGCTCATTATACCTTTTGAGTTATATTATAATTGCGGGCAAGGATCAGCATAGGACTAGGCAAGCACATTGGAGTTTTTATTGTTAGGCTTAGCTAATTAATTAATTAATTTCTCAACCTGTGTAAAATGTGTTTCATTAATTCTCATCAACTGAATGAAATCTACCCTGATTGTGTTCTGTTGGTCTTTCTATAGGAGGAGTGACGACATTTGTGGCATTGTATGACTATGAATCACGTACTGCCTCTGATCTGTCATTCAGGAAAGGGGAACGGCTTCAGATAGTCAACAACACGTAAGACAGCGCAAACACACACCCTCTTGCTCAATGCTGAAGCAATCATTTCCTAGACACCACATTTTGTACTAGAAGGAAACATGCTGCTTATGATGATCATACTGCAGCACATCGTACTTCATACTCAGCCAAATGGACATACAGACATACACATGTCTATCCTCTGTCTGCCTCACTAAGGAGTGTATAACCCCCCACCCCTTTTAACCTTCTGGTAACCATAGGAACAGACTCCCCCTTTAAGTTCTGGAGATGTGCTGAATGGTGTTTTTGGTTTTGTTTACTTTTTCCCTACTTTTTTCCTTGACTGCACGCCTTTTTTGGAGGTTTCTGCTCACAGCTGCACATTTTTTCCTCTGCTTACCCTCTAGGAGTTAAAGGGCATTTGCTTGCTCTCTGTTATTCCAGTGATCACTGCCAGAGAACGCAGCGAATCTCCCTTAATTAGAAACATGGCAATCAAATTAAAACCTCTTGTTACACATTTAATAGGAAGCAGTTATCAGAGAGGGTGTTATAATGCACTTGTATTACATTATAATGAAAAAGGAGGGGAATGGAACAGGGTCCAAAAACCATCATGATGTTAATAATATACTCAGCAAAAAAAGAAACGTCCTCTGACTTTCAACTGTTTTTACTTTCAGTAAACTTAATGTGTAAATA
>JAQMYJ010000015.1:18905087-18915795 GCA_030014305.1 Clarias laeviceps | reverse complement strand
GCAGTGAAGATGACATTATTTCAGAATTGTTCAATTGTTTATAAATTGTTCTCTAATTTTGATCTCCAGTGTATATGCAGCTCACACACCCAATTGCAATAAAAGTAACATAATTCAACAAATATAAATCAATCTGCCGGTAGTTTGCGTAGTGTAATAGGCCATTGTCAACTAAAAGGGAAAACATACATACAAGATAATGTGCAATATTAGTCATTTTTTTTACTTTGTTCTCCTGTAGCAATTTGGACAATTTAGTAAATCGGTCATAAAATATCCCTTTGATTTCTTGATGCTGTGTATATATTGATGCTGTGTATATATTGATGCTGTGTATATATATACTGTAGCTTGAAGATGAAATCGCAGGTGGTCAAGATATAGCTTCTCATGATTTAAAGCAAATGAGAAGTACTATGAATATGTCTCAGTAGGTAATTCACTTCATTATTAATTAAATAATTAAATCAAATTATTTACACTGTGATGATTGCACAACACCTATTGTTAGAGGTATTGTGTATTATGCAGTGCTACACTGTGTGCACCTCAGATACCTGTCTGAGCAGTTCCATTGTTATTATCTGAGCTTTTTGCTGAACAAGTGTTGGCTGCCCACAACCTTTTTCTTCTTTGTGGGTGTGTCAGCAAACCATCAACACATGCACAACCAAGAATTTTCAGGAATGAGGTTAATTTAGATTTTTCCTGTGGTTTCTTTTTGGCTATCCATTGAGAATTGTCATTAGCTTAGTGGTTCATCTAATGGCATTTCAGCAAAACTGACCCAAATCCATATCATTGGAAGAAATAAATATAATGTGGATTTAATTTATATTCCTTGCTATTATGGGGAAGCATGCCAGTGGATTTTCTGTTTTTCTTGTTACTTACTTACTTACTTACTGGGGTAACATATGAAATTATCCAGCAGAATGACCCAACTTAACCCTGACACTGGGTTTTGTAAATGATGAGCCATTTTTGTTGGCTTATCTTTTTTTCAGTGTGCACTACACGCTGGATTGTTGGACACTACATTATGCAGTGTGTTCAGTGTGCTTCTTGTTATGCTGTCCTCAGGTCGCCTCTGGCATGGCGTATGTGGAGAGAATGAACTACGTCCACCGGGACCTCAGGGCTGCCAACATCCTGGTGGGAGAGAGCCTTGTGTGCAAGGTGGCCGATTTTGGCCTTGCTCGCCTCATAGAGGACAACGAATACACTGCGAGACAGGGTGAGTGAGACAGCTAGTACTCTTTATCTCAGTATCTCTCACTATCTAGGACACAGACAAGCCTTACATTTGCTTACACCATCTTACACCAGCTCATCTTATATTGCACCTCCTTATCTGTTTAAACAGGGGCGAAGTTTCCTATAAAGTGGACTGCACCGGAAGCTGCTCTGTATGGTCGTTTCACCATAAAATCCGATGTCTGGTCATTTGGGGTTTTACTTACTGAGCTGGCCACTAAAGGCAGGGTGCCATATCCAGGTACACATGTTTGAATGAATTATGTAATTATGTGTGAATGCAGTATGACCTCAGCTGAGATCAGTGTTTATGGTTTGTAAACCAATATAAATAAAAATCTAATTAAATTTGATTGGAAAGTAGGGTATGGAATAGACAAACAAATTGACATATCTGTGAATTGTCCTGATGTGCGAGTATAATTGTTTTGAGTACAACATAAAAAAAAAACTTATTTAACTATGGCAATGGGGCAGTGGTAGCTAAAACAGTTAAGGCTATAGGTTGGTGGGTTACTGATCGGATAGTCGATGGTTCAAGCCCCAACACCGCCAAGCCACCACTGGTGAGCCCTTGAGCAACGCCCTTAATCCCATGTGCTTCAGGGGCACATGGGATTAAGGACTGACCCTGTGCTCTGACCTCCTTCCTAATTAGGATATGTAATAAAAAAATATTTCATGGTTCTTTATTTATACTAGCTATTTTTAAACACCTCTGCAAAATGAACAGAATGTAATCTTTATAGATGTGTAGTGATCTGGAAAAAGTGATCTGAGTTTTTGACATTTTAGGAAAACATAAATATTTTTTACCAAAACAAGGTCTTCCTTTTTTAATCTTATCTGTAATTGAGATGCATGCAAAAGAGAAACATATAAAATTTTCAGTTCAATTTAAAGTTAAGAAAACACTTGTATGATCTAAAATACATACACTAGTCAGCAATAACATAAAAACCTTCCTTATGCAAAAACACCTAGTGTTGGTAAAAAAGCCTTAACCCCTTTATTGCACGGGTCTTGCAAGACTATCGAAGGTATCTAGCACCACCAATATGGTAGAAAAAGTTGCAAGGTGGGGACAGACTTATTTCCCAGCACATCCCACAAATGCTCAATCGGATTGAGATCTGAGGAATTGGCAAACCAAGTAAACGCCCCTAACTCAAACCATTATTTACAAATCTCATTTTCCTGTTAAAGGAAGGTCAGGGATTCAAGGTGAGCAAGTCCTTGAGCAATGCCCTTAATGCTGTCTGCTCCAGGGGGTGATCTGAACTTGGACAGGAACCCAAGTTCCTAACTGGGATATGTGAAAAATCATTACAATGTGCTGTAACACGTGACAAATAAAGGAATCTTAATTGCACAGAGTATCACAGAGCCTCTGCCAGCTTACCTTCTTCCCATAGTTCCTCCTGGTGCCATATCTTTCCCAGGAAATCACACACTAAGTTCACCAGTGAGTTCGACAGCTCAACAGTTGTGCTTCCTGGGATCACTTTTGGTAGTTGTAACTCTGAGGCAGTTGTTCACAATTTCAGTCGATCACAATTTGGCCCTTGTCAAAGTCACTCAGATCCAACACATCAACTTCAAGACCTGAATGTTCACTTGCCTCCCTGATATATTCCTTCCCTTGACTGATATCACTGTGACAAGATAAATAATCCTATTCATGGGATCAGTAGGTGGAAAACAGAAAAATGGTTCAAAGCAACTAATTTTCATTTGTCAATATTTTATTCTTGAAGTGCTGTTTTCTCTGTGTTTCGCATAGGTATGGTAAACCGCGAGGTGCTGGACCAGGTGGAGCGTGGTTACAGGATGCCGTGCCCGGCGGAGTGCCCCGAATCACTGCATGAGCTCATGCTTACGTGTTGGAGAAAAGAACCTGAGGAGCGGCCCACTTTTGAATACTTGCAAGGCTTCCTGGAAGACTATTTTACCTCCACGGAGCCACAGTACCAACCAGGAGAAAACCTGTAAAGAAAATCCAGTATTCATTCTTGGAGCAGGAGAGAGAATTGAAACCTTCTGACAGCATGAGTGTTAAAGTGACCCTTTACATGCGCACTGATTTGTAATCAAGTGCTGAGGCTAGGTAATCTGTACCTTAACTTAAAAATCATAGATCATTTTGGGGACTGCAGCAGGCTGGAGAATGAATGAGGCCAGAGAGAATCAGGGACGTGTTAAACTGCTGTCTTAAGAAAGACGACATGTGCTATGTGACCATTGACTTGCACAGAGAAATGAGCGAAGAGCTGCTTTCACCAGTTTACATAATAAAAGAAAATTAACTGTAGATAAGTATTGAATATTTAAAATTAAGTCTTTACATTATGTAAACAAAATAGGAATTTTATATCAGTCCAATGAAGCAGAAGAATTCCAGATGTTTGGCAAATCAGGTTTAAGTGTTAACATAAGTGTTGGGTTCCCATTCACTTGGGAAAAAGGCAACCATTTCTTTATTTTAACATTATTTTTCATCATATATTTTGTTTTTGCAGTTTTAAGTAGTTGACAAAGACTTATACAAAATGTCACACAGTGATTTATTTCTGACAAGCGTAGTTATTTTTCGGGGCTGGATGGTGGCCTTGAGAACAATCACAGGCTGTGCCATTCTCCTTAAAGGGAGCACAAGAATTGTTACAGTTCCTTACAAAGCTCATAAACTTTTTGCCTCAAAATGGTTACCACAAAAAAAAAAAAAAAAAAAACCATCGCCTCCATACAAAAGTAAAAATAAAGGCACCTAATGAAGAAATTAATTATAATTTGCTTTTTATTTGTAGGTCAATAAAGATTATAATCATCTGTATTATTTCATTTTTAAATATCCATATTTATAAATACTCCAGATTGGTCACGTTTCCTCTTTATAACCCCTTATCTATCACATCAATAACTCCTCCATCCTGTTCACTCCATCAAGGATATCCAATCACTCCATCATTTTACAAGGGGTGTTCAAGTCAAGCCTGGACTTTTGATAGTGCAGAATAACATTTATTTCTCTATAAAATGCCCTGCACCACTAATTCACTCATCCCAGTGTTTCACTAGTGCTTGGATACCATCAAGGTGAAACATTTTCTTAGTATGCCAGAACCATGATCAGACTGGTCTTTCCTCATGTCTGAAATGCTGGCCTCCCAGGAACTCCTTTAATGGCCCAAACATGTTGAACTGCTGGCTTGGAGCAAGGTCAGGACTGTACTGGGGAAGTGGCAATAACTCCCAGCCTGTCATGTTCAAGTGGTGTTGGTGAATTATTGTGTACACAGATCCCACAGCCAGATGCATCTCTTCCATAAGTTGTCAACAAGATATCCGGCGATTTTCAAGAATCAGGCGTTCCATTCGCTCAATATTTACGGGAGCGACTGCAGTGGGCTGAGTCAAAGTCCCGATTTGACTTGAAAGCCTCTCATACTTCTCACGAGGTTGGAATTTATTTTACAGTTCTCTTTTAGATGAGATGTCTTATACGGTCACTGTCTTCCAATAAACATCTGTTTAAAACTCCTTGTTGCCTTGAAGATGTCCTGTCTCATGTTCCCTGTTTTTTTATTTTTTATTTTTAAACTGGGATCAACTGGAATTGGGCCAAGATGGTCAACAGCAATCATCATGTGGCGGAGGGAATACAGTCATATTGGAAAAGTTTAATGGACCAAACAAATAGTGTTAGACCAAACTCCAAAATAAAGCAGCTGTCTTTAATATGTCCTAAATCTTTTTTTCCCCTGATTTCTTTTCTTTAATATTATGTTTTACTTTTCTGATATTATCCAGTGTTTTCTGCGAAGACTTAAATCTGCTGACAAAGTCTTTCACAACTGTGTAGTTTTCTGCTTAAGGGAGACATTTTTGTACAATTCTATTATAACTATAAATTGTATTTTTATCGATATTGTCATTTCTTATCAGATTTGTAGTTTAGTCTGAATTGTAAGTTAGGTACATCATTCCTTTCAAATCAACAAAGTCACTTGCAAAGCCTTTAGTTTTTTGAAAGACTTTACTTGTATCTTGTGTTTAAATTATGCTGAGGCAACAATGTTTTGGTAATTATTAACATTGCATATGCGTTTCAAAGGGCAACTATATTAATTCTTACATATGCTTTTCAAAAGCCAACCAGTAGAACAATATTTGACTTGAAATGTATGAATAACTGACATGTTGACATTCTATTCATCACTGGATCTCGGATTGTGTGCAGACACAAGACGGCATTCTAGATCCAGCCTCCGTCCTTAATTTGTTTTAGAGCGAGTTTGTATAAATTGTAGGGCATATTTATGCATAAGGATGTGATCAGATCTGTGAATAGTAGCAGTAGGGGGGAGTAGGTAGTCAATCACGCACTGTTTCCTATCATCTGTGGTTGGTTGCTTTTTTCACTTTTGAGTGTTCTTATGACACTGGACGGTTTGTTGTAAATACTTTCTGGTCGTGGTTAGTGTAAATATTCATATTGCCAACTTTTTTTTTTCTTTCTTTTTTGATTGTCTGTTTTGATTGTCCCAACTACTCTCAGAAATGGTTTTCTTGAAACTCTTAAACATTTAGCAATTTGTATAAGCAATCAGGTATGTGTAACACCAATCCAAATTTTCACTTATAATTTCTTCTTCACCAAATGTGCAGTCTATGGTGCAGTTCATTTTGCGTGGGGAGGCGGGGAGGGAGATCTGACACTGCGATTTCATCTAAGTTAATGTGGTAATATACACAATTGGGTGATGGTTAGCTTTTTAAGTAGCTGATTTTTATCATCATGTTATGTTTAACACACTTTTCCTACATTTATAGCAAAGATAGCAAAGAGGTTTCTTAACATGCTGTTGTCTTCTCATATGGCAGTGATTTTTTTTTTTTAAACCTCATTTTCTCTCGCTTGCAGCACATTGTACAGTTCTTTCTATTATTCCGTGACGTGTCCCATACAAAGACTTTGCAATGGGAGATGTATACTTTAACTGTCGAGATGTTATCTTTTCTAAGTGCAATAAACAACATTTTAAAAATTTGGATTTTGAAGCATATTTGTACTTTTCTGTGAATTTGTATGGTGAAATCTACATGTGCAAAATAAACCTTTTTGTACAATGATACAAGTAAAGTCTAATTAAAACTGCCAAAGTAATTTAGTTCATTTCAAACCTTCAGTAACTTGGAAACAGTTGCTGTGGAAACAGAGCCTATCTAAGGAATATTAAAAACAAGGCAGAGGACTTCAGCCTTTGTATGAGATGCCACAGAATTGCAGGATGATCCACACACATCAAACAAATGTGGAAGCTACTGTAACCAATCCTACTTGCAGCAGAAGAATGGAAGGATGGAATAAGTGAATGAATATATGATACTACTCCATGACTCCTGGTTTGCTCCTGACCTCAGGTTATTGTTTTTATGTGTTCTCCACGTCTACATGGGGTTCCTCAGGGTTCCTTGTTTTCGTGCACTGAACAAATATTTAAAGATGCCCTTAAACTGATAAATCAACATTAAATGTGGTTTTCTACTATTAAGTGTGTGCACACACTGTTTGGCCAAAAAAGTCATACACATCGGCAATGAAGATGACACAATATGGTGGCCAATTCAATTCACTCAAAAACTGCAGCTTTTGTGGGATGTTCCTGGTCTGCAGTGGTCAGGACATACCAAAAGTAATCCAAGCAAGGAAACCGGTGAACTGGCGAGAGGGTCATGTGTGGCCAAGGCAACAATGTTGAGCCTATACCTGACCAGCTAAAGCAAGCCTAGATCATAACACTGCCTCCAGAGGATTGTACAGTGGGCACTACGTACAGTCTGATGGGTGCATCACTTCATGTGCTTCCTTTTTTTTTTTTTACCTGATGGGTCTCTGGAATAGGTCTGCAGTCAGGTCTTTATCCATTGCCCTGAAGTCCAAGCCTTTTGTTTTCCAATTAGTTTCATTAGCAATTATTATTATTATTAATATTTACTTATAGCCACACAGCTGTTTAGTCTCAATCCGCAGTGGTAAAGTGCTCGCCCTATCATCCGGAGATCGCTGGTTCGATCCCTGGGTGATGCTGTTACCTCTCACAGCCGGAGGCCTAGAGAGAACTGATTGGCCGAGCTCTCTCAGAGGGGAGGGATGTGGGGTACTTTGGGCTCCCACATTAATCACGGCTCTACAGCCAATCAGGCGCACGCGGAAGGAGCGGTTAGCGCTTTCCTCCGAGTGTGTTACTCCGCCCCTAACGGTGTGTGAGCGAGCAGTTCGAAAAGATGCGGTCGGCTGGCGTCACGCGGTTCGGAGGAAACACGTGATAGTCTTCGGCCCTCCCGGCTGAGTGGTAGTAGTAGCCTTAATGTGGGAGCTCCCTAGTGACGGGGAGGAATTGGCCACGACTAAAAATAGGGAGAAAATGGGGAAAAAATCCCCCCCCAAAAAAAACCAAAACTATTTTTTAGTAATCAATGGTACACTTGGGATACAAACTATTAGACTGTGGAGAAATAGATATGTAGACCTGCTGACCCTGAAAAGCTTATTGGAGTTTATACGTTGTTGTTTACTTCTGCTGTTTATCCTTTTTATTTCCTCATGCAAAGTGCATGTAGGTTAGAAGATATTGCATTGAGAAGCTGGTTCCTCAAACACAAATCATTTAAGTTCTTGAAAAATAAAATGCACATCACATGTACAATACACATCAAAATAGTATTATATACTGTTATGTTATTTTGCACTTGCACTCGACAAGTATTCTTGTGATCTGACTCTGAACTTGCTGCATCTTCTGGTCAATAGAACCCCAAAAAGCTAGGCAAGCAATAGCATGACACATTTTAATTTATGATAAGCCAATATCAAAAAGCATTAATCTGAAATAATATTTTATTAATTAATGACATGGTTACACAACATGGTTTTACCTCAGCACCAGTAGCCATCACCCCAACCTCGGAAAAACTTTGCTTATACATGCAGTTTTTAGTATGAAGGAAACTAAGTACTCCACTGGAGAATGAACACTTCTGTAATCTCAGTTTTGCTCCATACTTGTCATTCAGTATATTCAGGTAGTCAGCTGACTTAATTTTATATGGAAATGGCAAACATGCGTAGTCAGATCAAACACAGCATTGCTAATACCTGCAACTGATTTTCCTCCTAAACAGGTTTAACTTCATCTACAACTGAGGGGCACACAGTATGGCTGTCTCTGTGAGTGCAGTCAGAACCTGAGAGAAAATAAATGGACTGGAGAAGGTGACTGCTTTCTCCGACTTTGTGACCAGAGGAGAATTGGCAATAGTCCAATGCTGTTTTGAAATATCATGTACTTTTCATGTGTATGTTTTTGTCCATTTAGGTTTTGTCTTCTTCACTGCATTGTGATTTTAGTGTGAAGTTATTCATTCATTTTTTTCTAAAGACCTTTGTTTTATGTTCAGTAATGAGTGCTTACAATGCCTTTAGTCAATAAAAATGTGATTTGGATTTTTTTTAAACTGATTTTGTTAACCTTTTTTAAATAATAAACTGCCATCGTAATATTGATACATTTGATTGTTTGACATGTGACACAAAATTAGGGATTGTTTAGTCTTCATATTTTATTTTAAAAGTTTGGCCCCTTCAGTGTGTGGCTTTGAAAAAAATTAACATTTTTAAAAGTATGAACCATTACTGATCTCCATTTATATACTGTTTTTAACAATCCTTTCTCAACTTGTCATTGCCACCCCCCCCTTGGGAGAAGCCCCAAAGGCATCTTATGGACTGTTAGATTATGCCCTTTACTCAAGCAGAGTTTGTTAGATGACTGTTGGAGGGAACAAATAGCCACTGAAGTACACTACAGTCTAATTTGGGATTAAATTATTTGGAGTAAAATTTGGACAGAAATGATTGTAATTTGCGATTTTCCAGAAGATGCTGTTTAAGAAATACACCTTAAAAAAATGGATATTTAAAACCAGACATTTAATTTGTTAAATTATTTTTCTTTATGCAGCAAATTATTCTACTTGTTTCCATGACAAGTTAGTTAGATATTAAGTTTGTTGTGTTATGACTTTTTTTTTTTCTTCTTTGGTTCGTTGCATTTTTCAAGGTCGAGACAGAGACCCCTAAACTATTGTCCTTTATTTTAACTAAATGTATAGTTCTGTTCCCAATTACTAAATGCATGGTCATGATGAATTCTTAAGGTGGTGGATTTAATTTTATCTGCTCCTCTTGTTGGGCATTTAGTCACTTTCTGAAGTGGCGTTATAACAATGACCTTTGTCAACATTTGAGGTTTTTTTACCCAGTATGACCGTATATCCGTCATAAAATGTTATACACTGCCTAGCCAAGAAAAAAGGCACACTAATATTTTGTTTTACTGCCTTTAGTTTTTAGCTTTAGTTTTTTGGTGGCAAATTCATTTATGAAAATAATTCCACATTCTCCCAGAATCATTCTGTTGATGTGAAAACCTGGTCATTCAGTATATTTATGTAGTCAGCTGACTTAATTTTATTCCCACTCAATGTTGCTGAGACTAGACCTGACCAACTGAAGCAACCCTATCATAACTACAGAGTTATGATTAAGCAGTTTTTGCTCTGATTAAGCAGTTTTTAAATCCTTATTCCTTGCTCTAGAAATTTAAATGATTTCCTTCAAATTACTGATAATCATGCTAGTGAGAGTTTCTGCAAGGGAATTGAACCTTTATTATCTTTTATCTTCACTACTCTGACAAAGACTGAATCTTTAAAAAGGAACATCTCTAAAGACACTTGCTTTTGCTTTAACTGTGCGCGCACACAAGCATATATGGCTTTAAAAGTTCAGAAATATATTGAGGTTATAGATTATTCAGGATGCTGTAGGCTATTAACAATACTTCAAACTTGACCCTAAACTTCAAAGGGAGCTAGTTTAAGGATGCCAAGACAGGAGTTGTGTTCCCTTTAAAAACCCACAGCAACATTTTTTGCAATTGCAACCGTACAATCAAGGCCTCGCCAACACCATTCGATCAAGCCAACTTGAAATAAAAGCGTGTATAAAATTTACAAGATCTTTTTTTGTTATGAACAGCTCAACCTTGGACAAGAGCCTTAAGTAAAAAAAAAAAAAAAAAAGTAACTTTAACAACAGAGTTAATTTGCTTATCTGGTTTAAAATCACTGTCCAATAAAACATCCAGGTTTCTATCAGTGGTGTAGCAATAAGATTTAAGGGAACATGTCTCAGTAAAAGGGTCAACACATGCTCCACTGGGTCGAAATACCAGCACTCCAGTATATTCGAGGCACAAATACCATATACCATATATGTGCTCATTGGGACCTTCAAAGCAGCAGAAAATTTTCTGTAACCTTCCCCAGATTTGTGCCTCGAGACAATCCTGTCTTGGAGGTCTACAGACAATTCCTTTGACTTCAT
>JAQMYJ010000015.1:18890494-18903392 GCA_030014305.1 Clarias laeviceps | reverse complement strand
TTGTGAGAAGTGCAGGAGAAAAACCCGGACAGTAAAGCTGTGAGAGAAAGCGTCAGGTGTTCTGGAGGGTTCTGGAGGGTTCTGGAGTGGATGCGGGTTTAACACTGAACTCAGGTAAGAGACTGAACTCAACTTCATCCACTCTTTCGGGCGGCGATGCTGTTAACCTACAGTAGCCGTTTAGACCAGAACTTCAAGTAATTTTTATGTTTTTTTGTTTATTAAAAAAGCGAGATTATTACTGTCGTTTGTTTCTGCGGAAGAAAACTGCATGTACTTTTTTGAACATGTAGACGTCTAGACGTAGACTGTACTTTTTGCGGTTGTACTGAGAGGTTTGAGTGAAGCTGTGTATTTTGTGCTCTTCCTGTTATTGCTTTTTTCAGTCACAGATGCTGGAGTACACACACACACACACACACACACTTTATTTTGCCTTGCTATCCTTGTCAGGACTTTCTATACACATGATTCCTAATGCAGCTACATAGCAAGAACCTAAATATAACTCAAACCTCATCACATCATTACAATTTAAATTTAATTCAATTTTGTTTTATTTTATTTGTTTATTTGTTCATTTTTAAAGGTGTTTGGTTGTTCTTGTTATTTTGGGAGAAGCTGAATGACACCTGTCTGATAGTTCTGTCTGTACAGAGACTTACATAGTACATACATTCATGCACACGTTGCAAAAGCAAATAACAAGTTTTACTTTTTGTTTTACCGCATAGCACCTTTTCCAACTCCGGGAAGTTTGCAGTTTGTTAGTCACATTGTTACTGCCTTAATCACATAGTTAGAGGATAAACTGTTAACCACTAGATGCAGTTAAATTCAGAGTTTCCTTGCTTTGCAAAAAAAAAGATGTGAGGAACCTTTCGCAGAAGGGCTTTCAAAACTTCTGCATGTCAGCTTGTTTGGTGTTAAGGTGTTGCACGAAGCTTTTTTCAAAGGTTATGTTATATTATGATACTATACATTTTAATAGTTATTCGCAAGAGTTTTGTCAATTTTGTGTGACTCCCAGCACAAAGCAATCATATACTGTATTAAGCACATGTCTGAAATTCATCTGACACATTCTTAGTTGTGCATGTCTATAAGAAACCATGCAACAGTCATGCAACGGTTGCTAAGCAGCTTGTTACTGAACAGACCTGCCACTTGCTGTGTCTTCTGGAAAACCAATATTTAGTTCACTGTAATTCATGTTTCCTTGCAATAAAAAAAAAGAAAAAGGAATTGTTTTATGTAGTCTTCAAGGCCACTTGTAACCAAACACAATAACAGACTACATAAACCAATACAGTGGCAATATAATGTCCCTAAAATAATAACACAAAGAATTCTGATCTTTCATGTCTTTCTTGAACACACTCATTCAACATTTAAAATGGTAGTGGAAAAATTAAGTGAAACCTTGGAATTAATAACTAGTTTGCCCCCTCCTTGGCATCAATAACCTCAACCAGGTGCTTCCTGTAGCTATGGATCAGACCTGAACATCATCATTAAGGTGGAATATTAGCCCACTCTTACTGGCAGAACTGCTTTACATTTTATTCTTTGGAAGTCTCATGTGTATGACTTTCTTCAAGTCATTCCATAGCATCTCTATTGGGTTGAGGTCTGGGCTCTGACTCCAAAAGACCGACTTTTCTGTTGTGGATCTGCACCAGTGTTTTGGGTCATTGTACTGTTGCATCACCCAACTTCCATAGGTGATGTACAAAAATTCTCACATTATCCTGAAGAAAAAAAATTGGATACACTTGGGAATTCATTTTCCCCTCAATGACTGCAAGCTGGCCAGGCGCTGATGCAGCAAACCAGGCCCAAATCATGATGTTTCATACTGTACTGGTTGGGATGATTTCATGATGATAAGTACTGTCTATCTTTCCAAATCTTACTTTCATCTGTCCACAAAAAATTTTGCCAATTCTGCTGTGTTAATGTGCTCTTTCACAGACTTCAGTCATGCAGCAATATTATTTTTAGTAAGGATTTAAGGATTTATACTTTTTCCACTAGCACTATGAGGTTTTTATGGTTGGTCTGATCTGATTGTTGTTTTATGGTTGAAAGATCAGAATTCTTTTGTGTTATTATCTTAGACACATTATATTTGTCAATATTCTTGACTTAGATGAAGATCAGATCACATTGTATGACAAATTAATGGAGAAAACTATGAAACTCTGTAAGGTTCACATAGTTTTTCTTGCCACTGTATATAGATAGATAAGGACAATGTAGGCTATATGTAAGGGGAGAACTGGAGCGATCCTTTATGGTCGTGGAGAAAGGATGTATCAGCATGAGAAACCCATCCAGCCCAGCTGGAATTTCCCTCCAAAATAATCTGCCTATAGTGATATATTATTGCACAAGAGTTTGGATAAAATTGCTCCTATTTCACAGCTATTGAGGCCACACTTGCGTCTAAAAACCTGTTGGGTGTAAGTATTATAGCCAGTTTATGTCACTGCAATGAACAGCTTCTATAAAGGATTGATAGGGTACTCCAGAGATCTTCCAGAGATGTTAATTTAGTTGAAATTCAGCCCCTTAGCTCGCATCAATGTCATCATCACCACAGGTTATTTATGTTGCTTCAGTTAGTCCGATCTGAAGTTAGTTGAAGACCTGAATTAAGTGAAACTCTTCCAGCCATCAAGAGTTTGAGTGAAATGCAAGAAAAATTTTAACATTAGTTCAGTTCTGAAAGAGGAATTAATTCATTTTGAGACGGTGCATCAGCTGTCCAAAATTAATAGCAATAGATGTTGCATTAACTATGGCACATGAAGAATACAATTTGAATACAGAAATAAGATGTTTCATGCTGACTCATGAAGTTGCTGTGGCTTAACAGGTATTTTAATCATTAGACGTGGTTTATTTGATCAGTTGTTGGCATGTTAAAGGCAAGATAACACCATTGCGTGAGTTGCATGATTTTTGTAACCACTGGAAATGACACATAATTCGTGGCTGATGGTGACAAAGCTTCTGCTTGTCACTGTCTCATGTCTGAGTTCATAATCAAAGCATGTGCAGCAAGCAGAGAACGTGACCTCTTTATTCATCTACTTCAGACTGTATTTAGTAGAAGATTTCAATGATGCTGTTCTTCAGGCATTTGTTTTAGAATCTTGCTGCCAACCTGCCTACCTGTGTTTCACTGTTAGGAGTAATTCACAGTATTGCCGCTGTGTAAATGCTAAATAGATATTTTTACTGCATGCATAGATGATTAACCAAAAGTTTTGCCACTAACACATTGCCCTGGGTGGCTGTAGTTGTTGTTTTTAAAACCTTGCAATACAATGTGTTATGTGACTAATTGGAAGGAAAAGCAATGGGCAAACGAGACACTCCCTGCACTGTTGAATCATTGGTCTATACTGAGCTGTAAATGATGCCCCAGAGTACACGGTTGAACACAATAGAAAAGCAGAGCAGCAAGAGGGCTTATAGAATGGTTGCCTGTATTAGAGGTTAAGAATAGGAATAGTGGCTGGTATATTTAGGTATGTCTGCTACTATTTAATGTTTTAGAACAGACTAATTTTAAATGTCATAACACTGGAATATGAGCGAGAGCGAGAGAGAGAGATCCTAACCGCGCAAATAATTCGCCTCTGCCACAGACAATCATACAAATAAAAGATGCAGATAAAGTAAAGCTTTTTAGTTAATATTTACATCAAATATCAACCTTTGTGATTTTGACTGTGTCATGGTTCTTAATGCCTTGTGGGTTGGGATTTTAAAAATTGGGAGTTTACAAAGAAGGGTGCGATGATAACTCAAATAACCACTCATTATTTCCTGTAAGCAGAAAAGCCTTTTGGAAATCAGAGATGAACCAAATTTTACTTTCACTTAAATCTCAGAATAAAACATGTTGTAGGTTACTGGACAGTAAAACCTAATTTAATTGTTTCCGGAAAAAATGTAAAAGAAAATGAGTTAACAACTACCAACCAGGGAACCCTTCCTGCTTCCTCCAAAACATGTGACGCCAGCATCTTTTCAAACTGCCCACTCTGGAGGCCATGTGCGATCATTCCAAGAAAATGGTTATAGCTCACATCAGGTTTCAAAAAGATGAGTATTATGCCATAATGGGCACAGACACACCAAAACATGAACAGTTCACGATGAAAAATATGATTTCCAATCTACATTCTTCTTACTTTAACCATGTAAAGCATGTGCAGATAACATTTTGTTCCATTGTTTACAGTCTGTTATTATTCTATCATCGCTATCAAACTTTATGTCTATCACAAGTAAATTTAATTTGAATTTTATTGGTATTAGGAGTATAACCCCTTGAGATGAAACATCTAGTTTTCGAGGGGGTCCTCAAGACATAGGACAGAGACAATACAACACATGTACATTAACAGTCACTCAAACTCTCCCTCATCCCACCTCAGCCGCCCGACCCACCCCACATACTCATTATTGAAAACAAATACATGTATACAAGAAAAAAAAAACACATTATATATACACATTAAATGTGTGTGATGTTGACTGATGCACATCAGTTAAAAGTCTTATCAGTCTAATATCTATTTTAGATTTCATTATATGTATAGTATTTATGCTATGTTCACTGTAAGAAACAATGTTTTTGTCTTATAGTGTAATCATCACATGCTCAGCGTGCACACTGGTTTGTAAAGCTTCTGTATTAAACGCCTGGTTCTGCTTTGCATAACATTTTACTGCAGTTAAATTGGTATAAAATGGCCATTCAAGTTAAACCAGGACTTGTAATTGTGCAGTTATGAGAGTAAAGATGACCTTTATCTCTCTATGTAATCCCCTGCTACACTAATGCCCTTAGGTTTCTCAGCATTCTGTAGCCATGATCAGACTGCCTGCTTCACGTCTAAAATGTTGGCCTCCCGGGAACTCCTTTAATGGTCTAAACACATGGAAATGGCTTAGAGAGAGGTCAGGACTGTTTGAGGTTCTGGCGATAACTCCCAGCCGAGTTCCTGTAATATGCAAGTGGTGCTTTTAAATGACTGTATGTGCAGTTTCCACAGTCAAGTAAGTCTCTTCCACAAGTTGGCGAATAGCTATTCATCGATTTTCAAGAAACGACTGCAGTGGGCTCTCAGCTACCTTGGCCAGGATTGTCATTCATGGATGTATGGCCTTCTTTAAAACATTTGCATCATTCAAATGTTTTACTGGGGCTAAGAGTCTCATCACTGTACTATGCTGGAAGTCTTCTGTAAGTGTCAGTCAGTTTTATGTCAGGCAAAATTTCATCAAGTCCTGGTTTGACAAGTTCTGTCAAAGGGGCATTTTTCTTTTTCTTTCTGTTTCTTTTGTGTTTGCTTACGTGCTTGATTTCAAGGTTGCTTTCCTACTTGCTTGCTTAAATTTACATTCATGGCATTTGGCAGACAACCATTTCCAAATCAACATACAGAACTTGCCTTATAATATCTATCAATAAATGCATCCTAATACTGACTCCCCCGAAGCCCATTCCAGACATGCACCCCTTTCCATAAGTCTGACAACAAATGAATGTGTTTGATTTTGAATGAGCGCGTTCTTTTTGCTGCAAAAGTCATGATGGCTCTCTTTACAGATCATTTTCAAATCTGCTCTGCATGCAGTGATGTTAATTGATAGGCATGCAAATGATTACAATGTAGTTAAATAGGACATTGTTGAGTATAATGGGCCTATCAATTAGGATAGTTGAAGTGACGCTTCATAATCTATAAGTCGTTTTGCCGGTTTTCCGCCCTACTGTATGTTTATATATATGTGCGTGCGCGTGTGTGTGTGTGCGCATGCTTATGCACTACCAGTCAAAAGTTTTGACATTCTTCTTCAGTGTTTTTTTTTTTTTTCTTTCTTTCTTAATTTGTATTATTTTCAGAATTGTAAATTAATACTGAAGAAATCCAACCTACGAAAGAGCATGTATAGAATTATGTAGTAAACAAAAAACAGTGGTATGTTCAATATTTTAGATTGTCCAAAGTAGCTACAATTAGCTTTGATGATAGCTTGGCACACTCATGGCATTCTCTCATTAGATTCACAAGGTTGTCATCTGGACTGTCTTTGAATTCACTGTTTTTTAATTCAGGTGTGCCTTCTAAAGAGTTTTTTTGTGACATCTTCTTAATGTGCTTTAGACTATCAGTTATCTTGGTGGGTACAGCGTTAATAGCCCTATTAGTGCTACTATAACTACTGGACAAATACATATTATGGCAAGAAACACTGAGTTAAGTAAAGAGTAAAGACTGTCCATCATTACTTGAAAAGAAAATCACAAGAACTTTGCACATATCCACAAGTGCCGTCACCACAACCATCAAACACTATGATGAAACTGGCTCTCATGAGGACCGTCCCTCAATAAAAGGAAGACCAAGAGCTACATCTGCTGCAGAGGATGTTTATTAGAATCAGCACCTAAGAAACTGCTAAGAAATTTATAGCACCTGAGATTAGAGACTAAATAAATGCTTCTCGGAGTTTAAGCAGCAGATGTACTGTATTTCAACATCCACTCTTTAGAGGAGACTGCATGAGTCAAGCCTTCATGGTCGAATTGCCACAAAGAAATAATTACTTCAGAAGAACAACAAGCAGAAGAGACCTGCTTGGGCCAAGAAACACAAAGACTGTACTTTAGACTTTTGGAAAAGTCTCCTTTGGTCTGATGAGTCCAAATGTGAGATTTTTGGTTCTAACCACCAAGTCTTTGTTAGACATAGAGAAGAGGAATGTGTATGTAATATAAATATAATAGGGATTAGAATCACCAGTCACATCCCAATAGGATACGTCACAAGATGCTGATTCAAACAAAAATGGCGATTCTAGATGTAGCACAATTTTATATTTGTCCTGATTTGATATTACTTTTCCCCCTGTTTTTTGTTACAATTTTAAACTTTTAAAAAGTTAATGGTTTTCTCACTTAAAAAAAACCAGGGCAGCATTTAAGCAATACTAACTAACTTCAGCTACAAGAGTTTAACATTTAACTGAGCAACATGTATCTCTATCCTTATTATTTATAATACTTTGCCAAACTTGGCAAATAATTTACTCCTACCACACTGAATAAAAATGCATAAATAGTTGAGAGTATGCTGCCTATAGGATCATAATGAAACGGCAACGTTTTACCTCCTCGAGAGTTGACTGAGAGCACATGGGTGCGTGCGGCTTCGAACACAGGCACGCAGGGGTTTCTAACAGGGTCTCAGGGCATTTTGAGACTGCTGTAAGCATAAGTAATGAGTCGGTGTGAGACTAATTAGATCATAAATTTTGGAGAAAAAGGCTGCCACACGGGATAAAAATCATTTACTCCTACCACACAGGATAAAAATGTGTAAATAGTTAAGTGTGCGCTACCTATTTTGGAGTTAGAGGCTTGTGGCTTATGATAATGTAACGCCATAAAGATTCACGTCTGTGGCGCCACTTAGAAGCTTCTGCACTTCTGAACTTCTCCTCTGGAGGTATTGCTTTCTTGGGAAATACACAGACATGCACGTACGTTTGTCTTAGGCACATGCAAATAACTGCTGTAGAGCAAGGATGTCTTCACAAAAAGGTTTCTACATTCAAAAAGTTAATCCAAAAAGCATAAAACAGTAATTAATGAAGGTCGATAATCGGTGTATCTATAATATAGCCTCAGGAAAAATTTGTGTTGTACGTATAATGAAATTAGCTCCTTAGTTTTACTGAACATTTTGCAGAACCAGTCACAGTCCTTCTGATGACTTTGTCGCACCTGCTTCTTTTTTCATGCATGCAAAATTCTGAAACTCTTTTTTTGTTGTTTGTTTGAAAAGTGGCCGTTTACAGAATATGCAGACTACAGATATTTTCCTGTAAATTTTTTTTTTTCTGAAATGAATGTACTGACTAAAAGTCATAAACATGTATGACCAAAAAAAAAAAAGAACTTTTGCACAGTAGGTTTATAAGTGTGTGTGTGTGTGTGTGTCTTGCCTTAGGCAAACTCGGCATCAAAAACCGTCAGACTAACAGATTTCTATAAGCTTGCTGGTTAAGTGTAACTTTCTCAGTGAATGGCACAGCTTGATCCAACTTTTGATAGCTAGATGCTCTAGTGAAACAGACAGAAGGCAAATTAATTAAATTAATTAATTCAGTTAGTGTTCATATACTTGGCAGTGCTGGCTCGGGCAGCTGAGGCTCTCGGTTGTGACCGGAGAGTTGGGATTTCCATTGTTGGGTGCTTGGGCAAGGCCCATAACTCTATTCCCATTATTATACTCACCGACTGAGATGCAGATGCCTGAAGTAAATAACAGGATTACAACAGGAAGGGTATCCAAGAGAAGAAATGTGCCAAACCATTACAGATCAATGATTTTATATGGCGAACTCTGAGAAAGAGGAAATAGCCTGATGACCTAGCATAGCATGATGACCTGTGATGTTCCCTGAATAAAATATTTGAATGCAGTTTGCAAAACAAATTGAAACGTTATATGTTTACTCCTAATTGAGGTCTATGCAAAAGAGAAATGTATTTCAGAGAGTTTGTAGTTTTGAGAATGTTATATATTATGGAAAATACAGATCATAGAACTAGACCATCACCATGTACCAGACCTTTGTACAACTGGTACAACCTTTGAATGAGCCTCAAGTTATTTTGCTGTTGATCTAAACACTCATTTTCAAGCCTCTATTAATCAGCTCATGGTCTTGATACTGACTTTAAGTAAATTTCACATCACCATTTGCTGTCTTCACACTGTCTGTCCCACCCCCCACTCCCACACCCAGTTAAAATGTAAATAATTAGTCATAACATCTGATTACTAAAAATGGATACGTAACACTCAGGAGGCAATGTATCATCCCGGTTTAAGGTTGCTTATCTCTGTGTCACAGTTTCCTTGTTTCCTTTTTTGGATCTGTACAATCCATTATCTAATTAATAATAAATAAATAAATTAAAAAAACATGATCACTGTAGTTAAAATATTTATCCTGAGCAGATGCACATCTAACCCGAGGCCATCGAGCATGTTCAGTACATGCACACAGCTGTTTCGAACATGCTGCTACAGACTATGTGATCATCACAGTTCCAGGAAGTGTTCATGCTTTTTATAGCTAGTGTTCAATAACCACATAGCAAGATAACAGAAGCTCGTAATAACAATGGCGCTTTGAAACCTTGCGTTTTATACTGTTTGGCAACATGCTCTGTAACTGTTGTATTGCTCATGAAGATTTATGCCATTGCAAAACTTCCTGTATTAATTCACAACATGTCTTCAATGTCAAATTATATAAAAGCTAAAACATGACAAAGAGCTGAAGAAGACTAAGTTGGCTGTTAGCTGTTTATTGTTAGGGCAGAGCTGACGTTGATGATGTGTGTGTGTGTGTGTGTGTGTGTGGGGGGGGGGTCTCTTGATATATGAGGTCACTATAGGAGGAATAGCTGATTTGCTTGCTTAAGACCCGCCCAATACAATAATGAAAAAATGCTAATGTTTTCAAGCATATTGAAGAATGGAGAATGACTAAAAAGTGAATTTTTGCATAATGGGTCCCTTTTAAGAAATACATTATTTGTAAACAGACCTTTAACATTTTTAGTGGAATATCCATGGTCTCTGTTTTCCATGGAATTGACCACCTTTAACTTGTCTAAGTTGTTCTTTGCTGCTTCCATTAACAGTAGATAATGGTTAGGAAGTGGTGTTACTTCAGGAAAGCAGTTTCCCCCGTCTGACTCATTACTGATAAAAGAGTGCACTTTTTTTTTTTTTATCTTATGCCTCCCTTACTGTGTAATTACATGCACTTTGTGGAAATAATTAACACAAAGCAGAGGTGAGTCCTGAGAGACCATGCTGATTTATAGTAGACTGTTTCCTGAATGGCCCTGAGAAGAGAGTCAGCAGAAACAGAAAAAAAAATCGGAAGCTTTTCCTCATTGGACAACATTGGTGACTAGTAGCACACTTAACAACACGTGCATGTGCATCATGCATTGCTCATAAAGGTGCCCCATTTTGTTTTTTTTTACACTTTTTTTCAGTTGCAGATGTGTACAGCTGAATAGGTTGACTGTGCAGTTTCACATACCCATTGTGTGGCTTGTCTTAAATAGGAACAAATGTTTCTTGAGATATGTATGGTGGTGGGTGTAGTCACAGCTTTCATTATTACTAACCGGATTTAGAGTTACAGTTATCTTGGTTGTTCTAGTTTTTGATTTTAATTTTGTTTTCGGTAGCCCTAAATACTTACTACTAAAGCAAATACCAGAAGCTGCTAACAGTGTATTTGTTTGTTTTGCATCTTCCGTCATATGAACAATTGTAAATTTGAGCAGTTGTTTTGTTATAAATTGTGACATTTAGATGAAATCTAAGCTGCATTTCTTTTAGGTACTACCACCTTGTCTGAGTGAACACCTGAGGTACTGGAAACGATGTATTTGAGGCAAATATAATTAGTTTGACCTTCAGACAGAAAAACACAGCTTATGTTGGTCATAGCTTGCTAACTTTTAACAGCATTCCCTATTAAGTACATTGTGTATCTACACCTACTATACAGTATACCTGCAGTGTGATGGTTATGTCCACATGACTAAGTTACATGGGAGGCCCTCTCACCAAATACTCTGTGAACACTACCTACAAGACCTGACCTTGTCTCTTCTCCAGTACAGAGAGGGGAGAGACATTGCCTCTGTTGTAGGAGCTTAATTTTCTGGAGATCTTATTTGAAAGTTAGTGAAAAGGATTTTAGCACCTAGTTTTTGGCATTTTACAGTACAAGCTGTAACAGATAGAAGAAGATAGCAAGTGCAGGCAAGGGAAATTTGGTTTTGTTACTGTGTTCCTGGCAGTGTTAAAGGAACAAAACCTTGACAAGCCATTACTTACTGTACGTAAAGTGGAGTTTAGGTAAGGTGTTTCAGGCACCTTAAAAAGAATTACAATGGTTGGCTCACACTAGAACTAGATCAGGCATGTCGAAATGAAGAGACCCCGGGCCAGATTCAGAAGCAACTGGAGAGATTATACCTTCCTGGTGATTTAGGAATGTCTAGGGCACTCCCAGCTACTCCTGTTATAGAAAAGTATAGAAAAGTATAAAAAGTCTGGCCTGATCTTATGTTATGGGCCTAATAGTACATATTCAAAGTTGTACTGTTCTGGTCAGGAAGTTTGGTTCAGTGATGATCCAAGTAAATACTGAAGAATAACTAACGATGGGGGATTTTCTACAATGACTTGTTTAGTTAAAATTAATTTAACTAAACAAGTCATTGTAGAAAATCCTCCATCTTGGGTGACTTGTTTAGTTAAAATCAACACACTGCTAAAGTCTTATAGCAAAAAATTACTTCAGAGATATGGAACTTGTACAGGTTTGAAAAGTAATTATGCATTGTTTTGACAACATGGATGTTTTTCTCTTCACACTGAACCCTTAATGAAAACTGATGACTGTTGTGATAATTTTGTCTGCCTAAACCCTAATTGTGTACTTTTTAAATTACCCATTACATTATGAACTTTTTTTCTACCTGCCCTAGTACACTGCAGTATGTTATCATGTATAGTATCTGAGACGCATTGCTATTGCATTGCTTTAATTGCTGAATTGTTTTTAGATGAAACTTGCAGCTTAAACATTATAGTGAAATTTGATGTTGCAATAATAAATCAAGAGATAACTTATTGGCAAGAGGAATACTTTATCTAACTCCATACTGCTGTCTGCCTGATTAGGGCAGTTTAGATAAACAGCCGCGATGCAATCTGTTTTGCAAGTTCAAAGGTCAATGTCATTCTGTGGTGGATTTATTCAGAACATTGAACAACTACTATTGTGTTTGTCAATCTTGTGCACCTGTTCAGGAGAGCGTATTAGGTCCTTAATTGTTTTATCTATTCTGTGGAAGATTATGACCTTTGTGTGCTCTAATAATGATTACGCTTGTCTTTTTCACAATTCAAAAGCCAACACCAGTCAGGAACCATGTACTAATGTAAACTCTTATTATGTGGACTTGTCTTCCAGGCCATCCTACAGCATGACTAATCAGAAGGAGTCTGATAATTTAGGTCATGCCGCGTTTGACCGCTTCATGCTCGCTCAGACGTGCAAAGATGTTCAGCAGAATTTTAGTGAGCTCTGTCGCCACCTAGAGATAAATACCCAGGACTATCGCCAAGTTTACAGTAATCTGAAAGAGAGGCTGAACTACTGGAAAGCGAAAGAACTCTGGCAGAAGATTGACAAGAGGGCAGCACACCCAGACTATGACCAGGGCAAGTCCTGTGCCAAGACCAAGGTATGAAACAATCTACAATTACAGTCAGAAAATAACATTGTTAACTTTGAGTAATAATTTTTTTTTTCAACAATTCTCCTTTTGTCTTTTTTCTCTTTGTCTGTTACAGTGTTTAATCTTGGGAGCAGGCCCATGTGGCTTGAGAGTAGCCATAGAGTTGGCTCTTCTAGGTGCTCAGGTCGTGTTGTTGGAAAAGAGAACTTCATTCTCCAGGAACAATGTTCTGCATCTTTGGCGGTACACAATCCGAGATTTACAAAATCTTGGTGCGAAGAAGTTCTATGGCAAATTCTGCTCTGGTTCTCTCGACCACATTAGTGAGTGTCACAAACCTTATTCATCATACTAATTAATTTTCAAATAGTAGCTTTGTGCCTTGGACATCTCCATGTAAATTATATATTAGTTTATGATGTGTGTGTATGTATATGTGTGTATATATATATATATATATATATATATATATATATATATACTACCGTTCAAAAGTTTGGGGTCACTTTCTAACTCCAT
>JAQMYJ010000015.1:18866304-18880950 GCA_030014305.1 Clarias laeviceps | reverse complement strand
ATACAGCTTGGAGTAAGACAACATGCATAAAGAGGATGATGTGGACAAAATACTCATTTGCCTAATAATTCTGCACTGCCTGTATATATATAGACATCAACAGTTACTTTTATCTTTTATGCATGTACTCCAAAATTAACTTCCGTATAATGGATGTCTAAGGGCAGCTGTTAAGGCAGGCAATAAATATTTATGAAAACATATTTTCATATGGTTTCATCAATTTTACAGTCAGGTATTTAATATTTCATCTCTTCCATCTGTATTGAGCATTAAGAAATTAATATTTGTCATTTTGCCTTTACCAAACTAATCATACGTGTGCTGGTTCATAGTTTGAATTGAATGCTCCAACGTTTTAAAGTTAATAAAGAACAGATTTGGTTTTAAGGGTGTAACAATTTTATGATCTGGATCAGTGCAATAATTAAATACATTCCATGGAACATTAATAATTCATATTTTTTTTAAAAAAAGGACAACCACACGGATAAACTATTAATATTTGTGAATAATTTGATAGCCAGCATAGTCATTTTCCTTAAAATCTATTTTAAAATAATCCTTCTGTATATCATTAATTGCGACTTTAAGCAACGTTGGTTGCATCGATTAGAAGCTACTAATTGAATCCCATCAGTAGTGTCCAACAAATATCCAATCACTACCTTTTGAATCGAATCATACTGTATATCGCATCGAAACTATTGGATCATGCTTTATTTTATGTGGTTTACGATATTAACCATTTAAGGTGTCAAATTTATTATCTGTTGTAATAAACTACAATTATGATAAAGATTAGAATGATAAATGCTAGAGCTTTTTTTTTTTTTTAAATATGCAATAAATGTAAATTTTTCATGTTGCTGATCCATATAATTCCTGTAAGTTATTTCATATTAATCAGTTGAAACGTTTACCTTGCGAACTTTTTTTCATGCTCTGCTCCACAGAAAAGGCCAGCTCGAAGTCTCTTTCCTTAACCCGCTCGGCTGTCTTTTTCCTGAACAAGCTCAAGCACAACTCCCTCCAGAGACGCAAGGTGGGCACCACACATGGGGCTGTTTTTACAATTTACGCTGCCGTCTTGTCTTTTTTTTTTTTTTTTGCTTTTCCAAAAAGCAGTTGCTAATGATACTTAATTCACTGTTTATGTATGGTTGAGTTATGTAACAAGCCCCAAATGAAGTCATGTGACTTGTCCCTTAGGAGCGTCTGGCTTCCGAGAGAGAGGAAAAGGAGCGAAATATGAGGGAGGAAGAGAAAAAGAAAGATGTGAGTACTACCTTTTTAATGGAACGTGTGTGTGTGTGTGTGTGTGGTTAGACATTTGTATCCCATGTGAGAAGGAATCCCTGCTATCACATTGTCGCTGTGCAGCATCTTCAAAGTGCATTTTCTTCCTTTTTTTTCCCCTTGTTGAGCAGCACAGACAAAAATAAGGCTTATGAATATGGATGATGTGTTTGTTTGATAATGCTCTATAACAACCTATTTATTCATTGTGTGAAAGTAGATTTCTTTTTGCATGGTCATTTCTCTATTTTGTCGTTGTCAGGCTGTTTGGTGTTTACCTCGCTGTAGGTGAGGTAACAGCATCGTTAACGTCGTACTCGTTCTGTCTCATGCCATAGCTCGTGCCCACAGTGCCAGTGGCAGACGCAGAAAGCAGTGAGCTGTGCTACTTCTGCAATCAGAAGCTCTATGTGCTGGAGAGAGGCAGTGCTGAGGGCAAGTTCTTCCACCGCAGTTGCTTCACATGCCAGCAATGTGGTTCCACCCTGCGCCAGGGAGGATACACCTTCCACGCCGAGACGGGTCAGCTATTTCACTGTTATAGGCCTTTGTTATTAGTCTACTAACAAGTACTGTATTACTATACTGTAATTTTTTGTGGTTTGTTTGAAATCCATCCTGTTTTAACACAATGCATTCAAGGAATGTTTTGCACGTGTTGATTTGTATTTTTGTTTTGTTTTTTGCAGTAAATTCTAGCAGATGTCATTGTGCACAATGAACAGAATTTTTAATGCCTGCATAATTCCCGCTCTTGCATCTCTTCTGTCCTCTGTAGACAAGTAGGATTGTATGCCAGCAAGTTGTGCCAGCTTCAGCTGTTTACTTTTCGCTCTGTCCACAGGGAGGTTTTACTGCGAGCAGCATTCCGAGCCAAATCAAGAGAATGAGGAGCAGAGAGAACCGGAGCGATCGGATCAATCTGCAGGTGCAGAGGTGTGGAACATATCACAGCTAATTACACTGCGTATTAGCGCAGCCATCATTTTCAATCTGCTCTATATTAGTGTCTCGATGTTGATTAATAACACGAGGGTGATCTGCATTTCTGTGGGAGATTTGCTCTACCATGGTTCATTATGAAAGATTACTTCCTCTAACACAAGAAATAGCAGAATGCAGGCATGGGTTATTGCGACACATTGCGCTGGCTTGTATTTTTTGCATGCTGATGGTCGTGTAATGTAGTGGCTGCAGAGAGAGGAACTATTATAAACGAAAGAGCTGTAAGGTAGATGGATTGCCTTTGGGATCATATTCTAGGGGTTTAATCATAAGACTACTATTTTAACTGCTAAGCTACTAAGGATAGAAATTAATTCTAAATGACTACATGTAAATGTAAATATGATGTTTTTCATGCATACAGGATCTAAACAGGACAAAGGACAGTAACAATAAGCAGCCAGAGGACCAGAATGGGAGTAAAAACAAGCCCAAGGACGAGCGTGTGTTTAATGCAACGCCTCAGATGTTTCGTTCTATAAAGAGAAAAAGTTCCTATAAAATATCTATAGAACCGGACTGTGATGAAACCACAGAACCTAACACGCTCACAGAGAATGAGCAGCTTGTACCAAGCAGTGCCAAGGACACCGATAAGCCTGGCATACCTGCAGAAATTGATCCAGTAAGCCAGACACAGTCAGAGGACAATGATATCCAAAAAGAAGAGGAGTCTTCCTGTCCTCTCACCATCCCTGTGCCAGCGCCACGTGGTTCTCGAGTGCCTGTCCCTAAACCACGCACCATCCACAGCATTGTGTCCTCACACACTGAAACCGAGGAGAACCAAGATCCGATGCCAGACCTCACTACCTGCATGCCAGCGCCAATAATCGTACCTGAAAATGACAAGACCTCTCAAACTCCTTCTGCCGAGCCAGAAAATAGCCTGAAAAAGTCCAGTGAATCCAAACCCAAGCTATCACTTAAGAAGCTCCAGCTGTCAGCCGAGGAGAAAACACAGCTGATGGACTTTACTTTCAGCCAGGACTCAGACCCAGAGACACCGCCATCCTCATCATCTACGTCTTCATCCTCCAGGCCTCAGGACGGGGGAGGAGCAGAGGAGGAGGGCTATTCGAGCGGAGGAGCGCCATGGGGTCAAGTTCGACAGAAAAGGCTTCGTCGGGGTTTGAGAAGGAAAGAGGAGGTGCAGCGAGAAAGTCTGCCTCAACCGGGAAGAGTTCGATCCAAATTTTCACCCTGGAACCTGTCGTCACCTCGGCTGCAGCATCGCTTCAGTGTGCTGCGGATCCCTGTGAATGCAGGTACGTTTTGTAGCTTTTAACGGTGGCATTATGTCCATTAATGTTTATGAAAGTGTACCAATTTGCTTTAAATTCAAATTCAAATTTTATTTGTCATACACAGTACGATATGCAGTGAAATGCATAGACGACTGCCCGTGACCATAAAATAAAACACTATTAATATGAAATAAATATGAAAAGAAAATAGAAGGTAAATTTAACTAAGATGAATAAAATAACAGTACAGTACAAAATACACAATATAAGAAAAATATATGAAAAATATAGAAAAATAATAAAACCAGCTGTACAATATAGGATTTGTGGGATTTTTTATATAGGAATGCAGTTGAATAAAAATAGAAATGTCCAGGGCGGGTGCAAATGTTCCTTTAGCTTTGATTACGGCGTTGTTTTAGACAAGCTTATGCAATGTCATAACATTTATTTCTGTTCATAGTTCTTGAATAGATCATGCGAGAGCCAAATGACTACTTAAAGTCTTCTCCAGCAGATGCCAAATACTTTTAATGAAGCTTAGGTCAGGATTCTGTGGTAGTAAATATATATGTGTAAAAAGTATAGAACCACTTTATTTTTCACAGTTTGAAATGTGATAACCTGATCATTCAGTACATTCAGGTCATCAGCTGACTTTATTTTATTGCCACATAATGTTGCTGAACCTGGATCTGCCCAACTGAAGCAACCCCAGAGCAGAACACTGCCTCCAGAGGCTTACGCTCCGAGTTAGGCTCAATCTGGACCCATCAGACACATGACCTTTTGCCATTGCTCCAAAGTCCAGTCTTTATGCTCCCTATCACAACGAGGACTTTTTTATTATTAGACTCGCCAACAAATGGATTTCTTATACACACATGACTGTTTAGTCCCAATCCTGTGAGTTTTCTTCGCATTGTATGCATTTGCTTTTGCGTTCTGTTGTTGAGATGTACATACACTGTTTTACACAGGTCTGAAATATACTTGTGCTGGTAGCCCTCAGAAGAGGCTGGCATTTTTATATAGGCTATATATATTTAATATTTGGTTTGAATCCCTGTCGAGATTTACAGTATATGGTATACATGCCCAGGTATGTCTATGTTTATAGAACAAACACAAGGGGTGGTCATAAAATTGTTAAAATAATAGAATATATATTCTTTTTTTTTTTTTTTAAGAAAACTCCGCTCACCGTGTCTTTCTCTACAGCGCATGTGCGACCATCAGTACGCAATTCTTTTACTTTTTACGTCATCTGGTATCGGCGGCATTTACTGCCTCTCAGTACACCACACTCGCGCTACCACTCCTGTGCTTGTTTATTTATTATTGTTTATTGTTTATTCTGCTAGCACGAGAGGGAACTGTTCAATACTAGACAAATACAAATACAAATACAAATCACTCGATACAAATATACTTGGGCAGCTGTTAATATACTTGAGCGGGACGCCTACTCCATACTCTGATATATACTGTATATATGATGTTACTTCAGTTGTTCAAGTGATTTAAAAAATAAAAAATAAATTATTCCGACCACATTTCTTTAGTACAGTAACCAGGTTTTCATAATTTTTAAGAGAGTTCTTAACTCAGTTCCAGTATTTCCTGCAGTCTCCGTAGTTGCTTCATTTACTTGATCGGGGCCAATAATTTGACCCTTCGAAACTCTAACATGTGTTTCTACAACCATGTGGGGCATCGTGTAAGAAATAGGAAGCCACTCACTGCATCAGTTAGAGTTAAATCTATTGCCAGCTAAACCATCCCTGCCGTAATTATCCAATCATAGGCTCTCAAGTATTTGCTTATTTAATTATAGACTTTTTTTTTTTTTTTAGCCGGGCTGTGTACAGTCACCTATAGACTATTGTCATGATTTTCAGAGATCCATCTCTTTGTAATGAAGTCAAAGAGCTTTTAGGTTTTATCAAGGACCAATATCTCATTTCCTATAATGAATTTTATTTGAATGTTTTATTATCGCATGTACTGTAAGAGCTCCTGTTTAAAATTGGATTAGCTTTGATTACAGTTTTTATTCAGAATTATAATTAATGAAAAATATTTTCTAGTGCTTTGACAAACACTATCATCTTCTACAAACTTGCCACAAAGATAAGTTGTTTAACACACCACAGCACTGACTCTAGTAAAAGGAGTCATCGTCTTTTTTTTTTTCTTTTTTTTTAACATAGGCACATTTGTGTTTTCATAGTAGCAAAGCATGTGTGCAGTCTCAGTAATCATAGTCAGTCGCAGCATTTTTGATCTATCTCTTTAGAAATTAACTCCCATGTATTTTACAGTGCAGAGCCTGGAGGGTGGGGGATGGGAGTGTGTGTGTGTGTTTGTGTTTGTGTGTATGTTTGATAGAACGGGGACCAACAGCTCTGATGCAGCTGTATATACAAAAATATTATTAGTTAAGATTCCTTTGTACAGTATATCTGTTATGAAATGTTTCCTACATCATGCTTCCAACGTTGCACAAGATCATCTAACAAGCCACTCATACATATTGCACCATTTCCCCTCCCTCTGCAAATAAAGGAGTACATTTGCTAACAACAATTGTCATTGCATCACTTTTGACAGACAGCTTTTCTCATAGATTACATGAAGTTGCTAGAATAACACTGAGATCCTGTCAAAAATCTAATAGAAAAGGCTAGTTTGTTGGTTTTCAGCCTATCCAAACTCCTAATTTTCTATGCATCTACTGTGATTACGGTAAGTGACAGCACTACTACTTTTGAGCACAGGATTAAGGGGTTTTGTATTTATTTATTTATTTATTTTAAAGCTGTGTACTGTACTTCTCCAGAACTATATTCTTATATAGTATATATCTATATTTATATTTCATTTGTTGGTGTTTGTTTCACTATAATACTAGGTCAGGCAGATTCTGACGATGAGGTCGATGGTGAGGATGATGATGAGGAGGAAGATGACGAAGGGAACGAAGAGGATCTTACGCTGGAGCATTGTATGGACGGCCAGGTTAGAGGCTGGAAAATAATTAGTAGTCGTATGCTTGTTTTCAGCACATGCCTTTGAGCAACACCTACCAAAAGTAATGCATAACTATTTTATTAACTGACATGCATCATTCAAATTGCACATTGATCGAGTACTTTTTCCTCTGTACTAAGGTACTGCTCATCATAGTTTCCATCACAAGTGATGCATTTGAATGCATTGAACCCAACTGTTCTTATTGGACTTCCAGCTACCTAACACACAGTATGACTGCTCAACAATTCCTGCTATTCGTTTTCACCCAAATGAGGATGGGTTCCCTTTTGAGTCTGGTTCCTCTCAAGGTTTCCATTTCGGGGAGTTTTTCCTTGCCACGGTCTCACACTCAACATGCTCATCAAGGACAATCTGATCATTTTAATTTATACACATTTTGTCGCATTTCATACACATTTCCATAATTTTCTTTTGATTCTGTAAAGCTGCATTGTGACATTGACCATTGTTAAAAGCGCTACACAAATAAAAATGAACAGAATGAAACTCTCGAGTCCTCTTTGAAAATCCCCTTTGTTGCGATTGATAGTCTCTCAATGCTGGTTTCCCCTTTTTTTAAACTTCTTCATCCGTCTGTGCACATTGTTCTTGTCAATGGTGTTACAGTATCTCCATAAACATTCTGTAGTGCAGTTAGAGACCGTCAGCTGCAACAAAGAAGATTTACAAAGAGGTCGCAAGAGTCGCATTTCAATGATGGCTCAAATGCATCGCTTGTGATGGAGACTATGTTGAATAGTAACTTTCTTTAAAATAAAAAGATATGCCCACTTTTATATACAATTTGATACAGCCTACATACATATGTACATATTTAAACTTTTGTTTTCTTTGCACATGGAGTAATGCCCGTGTCGAAACATCGGCTGAATCTCAAAATTGTAGTTTTCATGCTTTGTTTTTTTTGTCTTAATTTATTTGTTTAGGCTGTACCAGTGCGTCTGTCTAAGGCAGAGAAACAGGAGCTGATGAAGATGAGGACTTTGGAGCGAAGGGCCAAGATGAGTGAACTTCAGCGTCTGCGTAAAGCTCAGGTTAGAAATAGCATGTATACAGGATACACATGTGACACACAGGGAGAACCACCATTTCAGATCTAGGCCTTACCTGTTACAAAATCCCCCCCAACTGTCCGAAATATCAGTGGGCATCATATGCAAGTACACTAACTGTCAAAGGTTTGGACACACCTTCTAATTCCATGGTCTTTCTGGACTTGTATTTCTTTCTACAAAATATTCAATAATCTCCTTTGAACAGTTGATATTGAGACGTGTCTAATCTGAGACGGCTCTAATCTGAGGTGTTGTTAATTGATGATTTTTGAGGCTGGTAACTGGGATAGTCAGTAACTATCCATCTATCCTGGCATGGTCTTCCTGAAAGCCAGGTTCATCATGATGGGATTTGCAATACTGTTCTTGCAAGAACTCTTCCAAAACACCTAGTGTGACTGGTGTGTCGAAACCCTTGACTGGTACTGTATTGTATTACTTCTTGTTCTTTCATGGTTTAAAAATATGACTTTCCATAACTTCTGCTAATGATGAAAAATGCTTCAGGAGTGCTGAGAAGACCACAGCCAGAAAAATATCTAATTTGCTGTAAAGTTTAGTACACGCTACTAAAAAATTATATTAATTTTTTCGCAGTCTTCTTATTGCTTTTATGAAATAAAAAGTACACAGTTCACATTTTTCACTTTTGATACTTCTGAATATTTAGAAACACATGTACAATATAACCATTTAATCTACACAATATTACACTACCATGATTTCCACTGACATTTACTCTGATTACTAGACCTGGCAACCTTTTACGCAACATGGGCAATTTATATACATTTTAATACAGAAGTAAGAGTTTTGACAAAAATACAAGTAATGTTAACGGTGGTAATAATGAAACAGTGATTACACACACCGGTTTATTTTATTTTATTTTTGCGCTGATTTCTAAAAATAGGTTTGAGCAGCATATATTAAAAAGTCAGCCATGTGGCCAATTAGTAAAAGGATTATATTGCAAACTTGCTTGTTATACTTGCTTCTGCCAGCAATCAGCTCCCAACTCCTCTATTGTGCTTGTTTCTATTGTGCATCACAATTTCTTTAAATGGAAAATCGTGAGGGATAAATTAATATTGCACAAATCTAATCAACCAACCTGGTCCAATCTACCATCCTGAATATTGTATCATTTCCTTGAAACTAAGATTAGATTTGTGGTGCACCAGTGTGAAATTTCCTGGCTACATAAGTGTGAAAATGTTGCCCTACACCTTCTCGCCCCTGCATTGCAATGGTTCTCACATTAGAGCAAAGGTAGCAAAAACCTAATCTAGTCAAGCAGACATTTTACGGCTGCTAAGATATGCTATGCCATAATACTAAAAATGTGTAAGCACACCAAGTTAAAAGTGCACCACTATTTCTGATCATTCTCCCGTTGTGTAATGTTGTGTAAAGTGTACTGTAATCATTCTTTTTGTGTACGATCTGTAGTCTATCCAGAGGAGGCTGGAGGAGATCGAAGTGACATTTAAAGACCTGGAGGAAAAGGGAGTGGTGCTAGAGAGATCTCTCAGAGTACAGACTGGTACGTCACTTCAGCTTCTGATACTTTCTTCACCTACACACTGATCAACCACTGATAGAGGCACATTGAAACGCCTGAAAGGACGCATCAGTTGTTTAAATGTTTTCAGAGAAATTGAGGATCAAGGATGCTTCCAGAGTGATAAAACATGCATACAGTACTTATGACTCGTCTTTTTTTAGTACTATATAACATATTTATTGCATTGTTCTGTAATACTGTGATTATTGACAACTGTCTTTGAGCACATGGGGACAGTATCTGGTTTATAGGTTAATGATTTGCATCATATCTCTAGTCAGCTTCTTATCTAAATATATTTTCATTATTTGAATAAGTAATCAATACATTAAAGCATACATATTTGTTAATGGGCTTCATGACATGGCTGATCCACTTAATGCCTGTTCTTCTTCCAAAAGGCTCTGATGCCTCGACAGGCATGATCGACCAGTGGATCGAACTGGTCCAGCAGAAGAATGCTCTTGTTTCAGAGGAATCTGATCTCATGGTTGCGTAAGTCACATGACTCATGCTTACACCAGCTCTAAACCCCTTTCTGTTCTGGATCTAGTGCAGTCATTTCTACATTAATTAATACAAATCTTTCAGGACACAGGTTCCCCTCTGGCGTTGCTCCTGGCAACCTTTATTCTAAATGCTTATTAAAATAAATATAAGGGCTGATGGGATGTATTTAAGCTGCCATGAGCACACTGTAGAATTTGCATATATTTACATACCATAACACTTCCCTACCCCACCCCCATACTGATTCCCACCGTGAAATGCTAATGCGATATCTGTTTAATTTTTGTCATCCAGATCTCGACAGCTGGAGCTAGAGGACAAGCAGAGCATGCTGGAGCTGGAGCTACGGCGCTACATGGAAGTTGAAGGTATCATGGGACTGCATTTCGTACTTTTGCTGTATCAGCAAATAGACTTTTGCTGTATCAGGGGGAAAAAAAAACACGACACCATACAGTAAACTGTATTATATAGATCCAGTTAGTGGTGACATGTTATAAGCTTTGGCACAATCACATTTACATGTGAAACTAAAGGATATGACAATATGTTGAAGCCACAAAAGTTTAGGACACTATTTTCACTGATAGTGCTGCTGGAGACATTTATGTTCAATACAATGCTTGATTAACTGAGTATAGGGTCATTTAGGGACATATAGGGTGAATTTACCTCTGAAAATACAAGATGAATTGCATTGCATATTAATATATCATTAAACGTTCCAGACAATTTTTTTTTTAGAAAATATAGAATATTGTAATGTTTATTTTTAAATATTAAAGAGGATTGCACATGCTGGTGCTAATTAGCCTATAGCAAAAGTATTCACTCACCCACCCAAATCATTGAATTCAGGTCCAATCTCTTGCATGGTTCCAGGTATATCAAGGACCTACAAACATTTGTGAACGAATGGGTCGCTCTCGTGTGGTGATTAAATTCAGCGTGGTTCAGTGATAGGATGGCAATAACTCCAGTCGTGAAACTTCCTCTGGACTAAATATTCCGTAGTCAACTGTTAGCTGTATTATATCAAAGTGGAAGTAATTGGGAACAACAGCAACTAAGCCAGGAAGTGGTACGGCACGTGAAACCTCAGAGCGAGGTCAGCGGATACTGAGATGCACATGCACAGATGTCACAGAGGTCACCAGCTTTCTACGGAGTCAATAGCTACAGACTCTATGTGCTCCAAACTTCATGTGGCCTTCAGATTAGCTCAATAACAGTAGAGAACTTCATGGAATGGGTTTCCATGGCAAAGCAGCTGCACATTCCAAGCCTTACATCACCAAGTGCAATACAAAGCATCGGATGCAGTGGTGTAAAGCAAACTGCCACTGGACCCAGCAGTGGACCAGTGGAGACACATTCTCTGGAGTGACGAATCATGCTTCTCTGTCTGGCAATCAGATGGACTAGTCTGAGTTTGGCGGTACTGGTCAGACTGCATTGTGCCTAGTGGATGGGGGATGGAGTTGTTTTTCACAATTTGGGCTCGACCCCTTAGTTCCAGTGAATGAAACTCTTAATAATTCAGCATACCAAGACATTTTGGACAATTTCATACTCCCAACTTTGTGGGAACAGTTTGGTGATGGCCCCTTCCTGTTCCAACGTGACTGTGCACCAGTGCACAAAGCAAGGTCCATAAAAACATGGATGTGTGAGTTTGGTGTGGAAGAACTTGACTTGTCTACAGGCGAGTCCTCACCTTAAGCTGCTAGGACACCTTTGGGATGTTTAGAGCAGAGACTGTAAGCCAGTCCTTCTCGTCCAACGTCAGTATCTGACCTCACAAATGCGCTTCTGCAAGAATGGTCAAGATTCCCATAAACACACTGCTAAACCTTGTGGAAAGTTTACTCAGAAGAGTTAAGACTGATAAAGTTCCAAAGGGTGGGCCAACATTATATTAAACCCTTTTTGGATATTACTCAAGTGCATATGCATGTGAAGGCAGTCGAGCAAATACTTTTGGCAATATAGTGTATGTGGCATGACTCATCTATGTACTTTTACATAGGATAGGTAAAAAATATTGTTGTAATTCGTGTGTGTGTGTGTGTGTAGATTCTGAGAAGACTGCAGAACAACGGGCAGAGGAGGATCACATCCTACAGCAGATGTTGGACGTGGTTGATACGAGGAATTCTCTTGTGGCCTTTCTGGAGGAGAAGAGGCTTAAAGAGGTGGATCAGGAACAGCTGGGTTCATCACTGCTGGAGAATAAGAGACTGTCCACTGCAGGAGCTCAGGTACACTGGGCATGAGAGAACACACTTGCACATGCATAGAGACTCTTGTCACCACGTTCTGCCCTTCAGCTTTTACATGTCAAACCAAAGACTTAAAAAGAAATACAAAAAAAAAAAAACGTATGAGCCTATGACTTGTTACTGTGTGCACTTGGACTCAGGATCCATGGCTGGAGATTCAATGTGTGTCTGGGGTTTCAACGGTCAAATCATATACTGAGGTTACTCATAAAAGACACCCAAAATTATTACAGAAAACTTTTATTATGAGCACCCAAACTTTCACTGCCCAGTTGCAGCTTAGAGAGGGAAGGACCAGTAGAAATCCCGTAATGTAGCTAGACTACCAATACCACACAACACAGACACACACATACACAGTATGTACCACACACTGTATCAGAAAGTGAAACTGAAAGATTGCATCATTACGGTGTATCAACAGAGGTTGAATGTTTATTAATCTATACTATTTCATATGTATCTAGCTATCTGGCAAGCACATAGCTCTTATGAAAGCTACTGATAATAGTGTCATTATAAAAATAATTTATTAATGTATTGTTTGTTAGAAATCATAATTCAGTCTTTTTGCTGCTGCTTATTTACTACATGCCGTAATCAAAAATATCAGTGGAAAAGGTGTAAAAAAATGAGTTAAAATACATAATCCATATTTTATTTATGAATGTATTTGATACATTTGCTACATTCAGTACATTTTCTATTTTTTTTCTACATCATCATCTTCTTCTAATTATTATTATTATTATTATTTCCACCATTTTGAATTAATTGATGTTGAAACTCGGGCTTTCTGTTCTGATATAAAATGCCATGAAATAACAGCTGTATTTTCATTTGAATGGAACAATACTTATGTTGTTTCTAGTTCCTACATTGCAGTCAGTAACGTACGGTTCGTATCTGATACCGTTGTGGAAATGGTCCAATGGAACTGTGGAACTGTTGGAGTTGTTTTGTTTTGTTTTTTTGTTTGTTTCCTTTATTGTTTCCTTTCCTTTTAACAATGATAACAATCACTTATGGAATTGACACAATAAAAAAATATAGTGTATAAATGACATCTCTGAGCTTCTGGGGTGTTACAGTATCATGCATATCATGGTGTATATTGTGTGCTGATCTGATGTGAGTTAGAGCTACAAAATGCTGTGGATGAATTTAGGCAGCAGACAGGAGTCCTTTCCTGGTTGTTGCTCTTTCAGACCCACTTGCTAAAAATAAAGCTGAAGGTTGGAGGAGCAAAGGTGTTATGAAGACGGCAGTGACTTACATTTTATGACCTACAGTACTGTATGTTGTGTCTTAAATTACACCCTGTTCACTATTTTGGTTTGCCAAAGAATGGTGAATAACATGAAATTCTATAATTCTCTCATTTGTTTAGCAGTAAAAATATTCAGTTGTGATGATTTCTATAACGATAATATAAACATTCAGAAAAATAACAAATATGCTTTGTTTATAATTAGTTTCTTTGCAATGTACAGAATGATCATTTTTGCTCCCACTAGGCTGCATGCTTTCATCTAAATACCAATGACTATAGGACAGAAGCAGTTTGCCAGTGTGTATTAAATAGACCTGCAAAACTTTAATAAGATGTGATAATAGTGGCTAAAGAAAACAAAGCAGTATCTGGGAACTGGGTTCTAAAATGGTTACTCGAAATTATTTTTCTTAAATATCCTGCTGTGCTGCTTATACGCTCTGTGTAATTGAGGGCCAGTTGTTATTGTCAAGGTGACTTATCTTTTTCAAAGTGTAATTAAATTCAGCTTAAAAAGGGACTGCAATAATTATTATATGAAATATGTCCTCTACACATGGTGGTAGTGTTGCTGCTGGGAAATTGCTGGTACTGTAATTAATCTAGGGTAAGCAAGATACAATTACAGGTGGGTTTGACTCCTTTTGTTCATTAATTTTTCTTCTTTCACAATCAGTTCCACTTAAATATACTGTACACTCACTCACCGTCCATACCGCTGTATTCAGGGTCGCTGGGGCCTTGGAGTGTATCCCAGTGCACGAGGCAGTGTACACCCTAGACAGGGTGCCAATCCATCCCAGGGCACACACACTATGGGCAATTTGGGAACGCCAATTAGCCTAATCTGCAGGACTTTGGACTGTGGGAGGAAACCCACCAAGCACAGGGAGAACATGCAAACTCCATACATACAGAGATGGGAATCAAGCCTGGACGGGAATCGACCCAGACCCTGGAGGTGCAAGGCGACAGTGCTAACCACTACACCACAGTAGGCAGATATACGTATGATGATCACACTCGTATGTGTGCCTCCATCAAACTGTCATCACCAGTATTGGGTGTAATGCGTTACAAAGTAACTTGGATAAAGTTAGAGTACTTGGATTACTTTTTTGATGTAGCGAGTAATCTAACGCGTTAGGTCCGCCATTTAAGGACTCACTTATTTTGTTATATTTTTAAAATGTAATCCGTTATTCAGACAATTTATGTAATCCGTGAGCCAGACAGCAGTCATTCCCAACCCGTTAGTGTGTACAGTCGTGGCTAAAAGTTTTGAGAATGACACAAATATTAGTTTTCACAAAGTTTGCTGCTAAACTGCTTTTAGATCTTTGTTTCAGTT
>JAQMYJ010000015.1:18819675-18834294 GCA_030014305.1 Clarias laeviceps | reverse complement strand
TAGAATAGGTACTTTCCTAAAAATTTCCACTAATTTCCTCCCCTTCATTGCGCCCCACCTGTCATGTCTATATTCCCTACTAGGGGGTCGCGCCCCACACTTTGAGAACCACTGGATTAACCACATTACTCAAGTGCAGGGCAGAACTGTTTTGCCACGTGATCAGAAGATGAACTTGTCTGAACAGAGGTCACTTTAGTGATTAGACACGTACCCTCCACTTCTGAAGCACATCAAAAATTGCGCAAACATACTGGCAGTGCTTCATTTTCATTATGAATATTCATGTTTAGTGGGTGTGGCTACAGACAGCACCGACCTTAAATACAGAACAAGCCTGAGTTGCCTATTGATCCTTGGACATAACTGAACAAAGAGGAATCAGCTGAGGCTTTCACTTATAATCCACATGTAAGTCCTTTTGCATTTACTGATATTATTTGCAATTACTCCTTTGTTTCCTTATTAACATTCTGATTTTTATATACTGTACATACTAATGCAGTAGCTGTACTTTCATTAATGCTGATGAGAAGCTTTAGTGGGATGCTTAATGATTTCTTATAATATGTAGTAAATCCTGACGGTCTCTTTTCTTTCCTCACAGAAACAACTTGTGACTGAGTTGTAACAAAATGGAAATGATGCAGGAGATTATTCCATTTGCGAGGGAGATGCTAAGTGCTCGACCGTCAAAAGGCACCATGAAGGTATATCTGGTGGGAGGGACCTTTGCAGTCCTGGGCATCTTGAGCGGCATGGTGGAGGCTGCCTGTTCACTTTTTCCTGAGCAGGAAGAAAGCACTCTGACTAAACTGATGGAGGACTGCTTAACAGTAACGGCTCAAAATCAGGAGCCACAGACGTTCATCCCAGAAGACGATGAACAGGACGCTGAGATGGAGGCCAAGGCTAAGGACCTGCCCATGTTCAGGCAGAGGCGTATGAGTTTCAGAGCCCATGCTTCTTAAAATACACACTCACTAACACACTGTGTGTGCTGCCGTTGCACTGAGGTTTGTGTATGTCTGACAGAGAGGAAATGCTAAGTGCCTGTTGGGACTGAATGCTGTTGAACAGCTAATGTTGTGAATTTAATGTTGGGAGTCTGTTCTCAAATGTTACTTGTAAGTTTGTTAAGATGTAATGATTTTCTACTGGCTGAATATTATTTATAAAGGATGTAACAAGTCTTTAATGGATGAGCTTTCTTTGGTTGCAGTTAAATAAATTCTAGTTTGTGCAAAACCATTGTCTGTGTCTTAAATGTACTGTATATCCTCTCAAGATATCCTGGTATGTGTTTAGACTTTTTAAGTCAAAGAATGATGAAAACTAAACTGGAATGAAGTCAAGCACATGGAATCCTCACATAAAACAGGCCAGGCAGAGTTGGAGTAGTGTTTGTAATTTTTATAGCCAACTGCCAGATTCATACAGCTGTCACAATAAATATTTATTTATTTATAATAATTTCTGCAAGGCTGAAAATTCTAACCTCTATATATTTTTATAAATATGATATGGGTGTGAAGGTCAGGTGTCTTTGTGTATTTTGTATCGCAGGTGTCCATAAAGTCTTGTGTGACCCTGAATGGAATAAACTTGTTACTGGAGATAAGTAAATTTATTCAATTGGGGCAAGTCTGATTCTCTGCATAGAGCTACCCACTTTTTAAACTTACAAATCACACAAAGTTTTAAATCATTGTTTGTTTGTTTTTTTCAAAACACATGCTTTCCTGGCTTTATATGAGTTATTAATCTCATTAAGGGTCTACAGTGAAATTAATGGTTTTTATTACATTATTATGGGCAGGGATCTTATAAGTTCAACTATGAGTTGTCACTGTAGACGATTTGTAGTCTGATCCAGGGTTCATTAGCTAGGAGCTCGGCCTGACATACCCATTTTGCTGCCTACTGTTACAGCTGTAACTACCTGTACAAACACCCAAACAAAAAAACAGAATTTCTGTTTTATATGTGTAGATTTATTATTTTATTTTTCACCTAAAGACTATGGTGATTTTCACGCCATTTATGAAAGACAAATGTGTAAGACTTTGATTGTTGAATGTTTTCTCGCATGTTACTTACTGTAATGCAGAAGTATGAATTTCAACCAGATTATACAGATATTCTTTTACTTCACTTGAAGAAAAAAGTGATGGAACATTATTCTGATGTGCTCCTGTGGCGCCTGACCACCACTCAAGTGTGTGGTTCAAGTGTTCATCTGGATATGGATATTTGGATATTTAAGAATATATTTAAAATGGCAAAATCTTTAGTGAGGTTGGTTAATTGTACACAGTATGTGGAATATAGTACAGGGGCATTGGTGGCTCAGTGGTAGGTTTCTCACCTGACATGTGGAAGGCCCACATTTAATTCCCACCCAGTGCCACTGGATAAAATGGGAGGGTTGCACCAGGAAGGGTATCTGGTGTAAAACCTGTGCCAAGTTGTTGTGCAGATTGGATGGTCTGCTGTGGCTACAACATGAAGCATAGGAAATACAGTCAAGAAATGGTGTATTTACAACCCACATATCCACAATAGGTGTGATGTGTGTGTGTGTGTGTGTGTATACCCACTTCATTAGATGCTTGTTCAACTGCTTGTTAACATGTAGGGCATTGGTGAGTCAGAGGTAGGTTTCTTGCCTGCCATGCGGAAGGGCCAGGTTTGATTCCCAGCCAATGCCTAAACCCCAGCCCCAGGCCACCTGTGGCAACCTTTCGACGGGAACAGCCAAAAGACTAACAACAACTGCCAGATTCATACTTTCTCCTTGAATCCCAGAGATCAAAGGAGAATGGCCAGGCTGGTTCGAGCTGCTACAATGGCAGTCTCAATACATCCAAGGTATGCCGAAGAGCATCACTGAATGCACAACACATTGAACCATGAAGCAGATGAGCTACAGCAGTGGAAGACCACACCAGGTTCCACTCCTGTCAGCTAAGAGCAGGAAACTGAGGCTACAATTAGCAAAATTTGGGAAATAGAAGATTGGAAATCTTTTCCACGTCTGATGAGTCTTTATTTCCTCCAGGTAGGGTTAGAAACACACACTTTGAGATACCAGCATTTTACTAGGGTGTATTTAGTACACCTTATATAGTCTTGTTAACTTTAGCCATTAGTCAAGTCTGTATATTATACTGAAATTTTAAAGTAACATGGTAGCTGTTGAAATTTGCATTCGCTAAACACCAATAATGCAGTGCAGGTGTGCTCCAGGACCACACATGAGAAACACTGACCCAACAGCCAATAGCCAATCGTGATACTGTAGTAGTGGTTCAAGTCTAAATTTTAAACAAATGCAAAATACAGTAGTTGTAAGTTGATGAGAGAACTATTACATGTGTGTTTCAGATGTGTTTGCAGGCTGTTCACATGGGCGGTCCATGTATTAAATCAATTGTGAAGCTTCATGTAGGTTAACAATAAATTTTGCTCTGAATTAAGGATGTCATTACCCTTTAATAGAGTACAAAAAAAGACTGTCTTCCATGAATCCTATATTGCACTTAATGACTATTTGTGTGTGTGTGTGTGTGTGTGTGTGTGTGTGTGTGTGTCTGTGTCTGTGTGTGGGTGTGGGTGTTTGTATTTCCCACTTAGCAAATGCAATAAACTTATCTTAAGGTCATCATAGATTATGGATATGACATAATCAAGAACTTATTGTATGAAGAGAACATCAGATGAACCACATTACACATTACCATAATACAACGCAGAACTGTTTTTCCACGTGATCAGCAGATGAACTTGTCTACACAGAGGTCAGTAGACATGTCCCCGCCAGCTCTGAAGCACATTAAAACTTGCACAAGTATACTGGCAGTGCTTCATTTTCATTATTAATATTCATGTTTAGTGGGTGTGGCTACAGACAGCACCGACCTTAAATACAGAACAAGCCTGAGTCGTCTATTGATACTTGGACATAACTGAACAAAGAGGAATCAGCTGAGGCTTTCACTTATAATCCACATGTAAGTCCTTTTGCATTTACTGATATTATTTGCAATTACTCCTTTGTTTCCTTATTAACATTCTGATTTTTATATACTGTACATACTAATGCAGTAGCTGTACTTTCATTAATGCTGATGAGAAGCTTTAGTGGGATGCTTAATGATTTCTTATAATATGTAGTAAATCCTGACGGTCTCTTTTCTTTCCTCACAGAAACAACTTGTGACTGAGTTGTAACAAAATGGAAATGATGCAGGAGATTATTCCATTTGCGAGGGAGATGCTAAGTGCTCGACCGTCAAAAGGCACCATGAAGGTATATCTGGTGGGAGGGACCTTTGCAGTCCTGGGCATCTTGAGCGGCATGGTGGAGGCTGCCTGTTCACTTTTTCCTGAGCAGGAAGAAAGCACTCTGACTAAACTGATGGAGGACTGCTTAACAGTAACGGCTCAAAATCAGGAGCCACAGACGTTCATCCCAGAAGACGATGAACAGGACGCTGAGATGGAGGCCAAGGCTAAGGACCTGCCCATGTTCAGGCAGAGGCGTATGAGTTTCAGAGCCCATGCTTCTTAAAATACACACTCACTAACACACTGTGTGTGCTGCCGTTGCACTGAGGTTTGTGTATGTCTGACAGAGAGGAAATGCTAAGTGCCTGTTGGGACTGAATGCTGTTGAACAGCTAATGTTGTGAATTTAATGTTGGGAGTCTGTTCTCAAATGTTACTTGTAAGTTTGTTAAGATGTAATGATTTTCTACTGGCTGAATATTATTTATAAAGGATGTAACAAGTCTTTAATGGATGAGCTTTCTTTGGTTGCAGTTAAATAAATTCTAGTTTGTGCAAAACCATTGTCTGTGTCTTAAATGTACTGTATATCCTCTCAAGATATCCTGGCATGTGTTTAGACTTATTATTATTATTATTATTATTATTATTATTATTATTATTATTATTATTATTATTATTTATTCTCAGTAGATTACTTTTTTAAATATTATGCAACTGCTAGATTCGTACAGCTGTCACAATAAATAGTTGATCTATTTATTAATATTAAATACAATTAATTACTGCAAGTATACACACACACACACACACACACAATTGCAACTGCAACGTTTTGGCTCTTTTAGTGTTTTAGTGATTTTATATTAATAAAAACCTTTATTTGTGATCTGAAACCAGCTAAAAGTCCTTGCAAACTCACATTTTTAACTCAAAAACCAAACCATGCCTTCACGTAGCCAGTTTGCATACTGTGTTATTTTCACACAGAAACTATTAATGCTACAGTATATAAACACACTCTATACCATGGTTTGCTTTCAACTTTGTGGCAAAAGCTCAGGGGAAGATCCAGATATGGATGTGAAGGTCAGGTGTCTTTGTGTACTTTGTGTTCATAAAGTCTTCTGTAACCCTGAATAGAATTAAGCTGTTACTGAATAAATGAATCGATTAAAGAAAGCTACCCACTTTCAAAACTTACAAATCACATACACAAACAATTTTTAAGTACTTAACATTTGAATAATAGTTTTTGATTTGAAAATACAAATGCTTTCTTGGTTTGTACAAGTTAAAACTTAATTCAGGATCTACTATGAAACTAATTGGTTTTAAGAACTAATAGTTTTATTCAATGTTATTTAATTTAATTAAACCCTCGACCCTGGAGGCGCAAGGCCACAGTGTTAACCATTTAATTTAATTTTATTAATAAAAAAATTTCATTTAATTTTGTTATGTTTCATTTTGTTTAATTTCATTTTTCATTTTAATTTATTGAATAACCCTTATAACTGTGTTTACCCCTTATCGTGTGTACAGGGTCACGGGGGCCTGGAGCCTATCCCAAAAGACTTTGGACATGTGGCAGGATACACCTTGGACAGGGTGCCAATCCATTGCAGGGCAAGCACACACACTCACACACACACACACACACACACACTATGGGAAATTTGGGAACGCCAGTTAACCAAATCTGCATGTCTTTGGACAATGGAAAGAAACTAGATAACCCAGAAGAAACCCAATAAGCATAGGGAGAATATGCAAACGACATGCACACAGACCTGAGGCAGGAATTGACCAGGACCCTAAGGGCGACTGTGCAAACCACTAAGCCACCACACCACATTCATTTAATTGAATTGGATTTTCTTCAATTCCATTTAGTTTAATTTTGTTTCGTTTTTTAGTAACTTAATTTTTTATTAAACATAACTTACTTTTATTACATTTTCATGCATTAATTTTAAAGCTCTATTTTGTGTTCCTGTCAATCGCCGCTCCACGCTCCAGTCCGGTAGGTGGCGGTAATGAACCTTTAGCTGGAAGTCAACCGCCAAACAAAACAGAACCATGGAAGCACAGCGCTACACTTTGGTGCAGACACCGAATGCTTTAGCTGTTTAATAAGATCGTTTATTTGCTTTGTAAATTAAACGCCAAAAATAAGCAGCATCTCTGTATGATTTAATCAGTACAGAGTGAAGGATCGCAGAGATGGCGGATCCGGCAGTGGCAGGCGGCGGGTCTTTAAACATCGGAATGGTAACTTTAGCTTTCTGATGAGTTTGTAGCTGTCAGCTGGCTAAGTGGAGTAAATAAATTGCGGACCGAGGTGCAGTGCTCGCGCACGAGCTGTTTAGGGCCTGTAGAGTTATGCGCTTCATTAACGAAGTGTTTTAAAATGCGTTCTCTCCGGCGAAGTTGTGAGCTTTTCTTCACGATTTAGCCGTCATGCTGTATGCTAAGTCAGCTAGCCAATTAGCTTTAGCAAGTTGTGGAGAGCTGGTTGCTAGCAACCTAAATACATCCAGGCTTTGTTCAGATCATAATAAGTTAGGAGCTTTATTTTATCCCAAAATATAGATTTTTTTTAGATCTCCCTTTGTTTGTTTTAGCGGTCTAGTGGTAACAAGCCCACTACGAATCCGGCGGAGAACTACCAGCTGGCCCGCCGGCGCACCCTGCAGGTGGTGGTCAGCTCCCTGCTCACCGAGTGCGGCTTCGACAGCGCAGAGAAAGCGGCCGTGGAGACTTTAACGGAAATGATGCAGAGCTGTAAGTTACACTAAAACAGACATTGAACTTAACAGTTCAACACAAACACATCGACAGGACTGATCTCAATTCCTCTTTATCTATGGATGGGAATCATCAGTCATTTCCCGATACGATATTAACACAATACCTCGGTGGCGATTCGATTAAAATGTCGATTCTATAAGTATCACAATTTTATACACGTCGTTTGGATAATGCTTTTTACCTTTAAAAAAGTTTAATAATGAATTTAAAGTATCCTATTCTTTATAATATAATTTTTTTTCACCTAAAAACCAAGAGCAGAATTGAAACAATACAAACCATCTTCACATACAAGAGTTTAACATTTAACTGAGCAGTACATCATTCCTACCACACGGGATGAAACTACCTTTAGGATTATTGAGAAATGGTGACGTTTTACGGCCCATCACCGGTCACGGCCAGTCGAACTGAAAAAACTGCCAATGGATCCAAGTGGAACCATCCCCAGTCACTACAAGAATCCCAAGCAAACCACAGGGGGCCTTCATGCGACGAGACCATCAACCAAAAGCAGAGGACCAGGATGAGCGAGACAGGTCCGGGGCATCTCATCTGATGGAAGAGGGAGAAAGTGCTTCCATGGGGTCACTTGGGTTAATAACCAAACTTTAGCACCCTTATCTGGGGCTATCGCATTTATCCTCCAGTTTATTTGTGGACATAAAATGGATAATTTTAGCGTTCCCCATGTTTGCTGCCAACAAATTTATCGAGGCAAAATCTTCTGCCTCGAAGCTTCTTTTAATTAATTTTAAAAGCTTGTGTTATGTTTTTGCGCAATTATTTGTTGACGGTGCGCCTTTGACACAGCACGCTTCCGGATTCAAGCCGCCAGTAAACACCGACGCTTACGTCACCCACAAAGCAGAAGGAGACGCAAACAGTTAGCTGTGTATTGATTTGATGGAGTATTCTGTTGTGGGCTGCAAAATAGAAGGGAGCGATACAATTATCAGCGAGCCAAGAGAAGAAAGCAGCGAGAGAAAATGACAGAAATTGTCAGTAAAGGCTTATTATGCCTGAGCTGTAAATTTTTTAACTTTTAGTTCTTTAGTTGCACAACTTAGTGTTTTTATATAATTATTTATTTTAATGTGTGTTATGCACTAAAATGCCACCCTGCCATGGATCCCCCCCCCCCCACACACACACACACAATCTCTATCAAATATATTAGGATGCCACACTCAAAAATTCATATTATTATTATCAAATATATTATGACTATTATAAATAACCCTAGGCACGTGACAAATTAATACACGAAAATTAAGACACTTAATACAAATTCTCATATAAATAAATTTTAACTAAGAATATATGGCACTGTAATGCACTTAATTCATCTCAGTCAACTTTAAGCTAGTCCTTGTATTGTGAATAATGACAGTGTTTATTTTTGATAAAATGCTGTATGCATTTAAAAAATAAAAGTAGATTTTTCTAAAAAGAAAAAAAATTTATCTTTGTTTCTCTTATATATTTTTACATTGCTGTTTAATTAAGCAAAATTAAATTTTATCAGATTACTCGATTAATTGATTACATTTTTGGTAGAATACTCGATTACTAAAATATTCGATAGCTACAGCCCTAATTGGATGACATCAATTGCTTATTTAAATTGAAACGTGCAGGAATAAGTAGTGTTTTTTTAAAGATAAGGGTTTTATAAAAAAAATTGGATTCAAATGGTATATATAATTTTTTTTTCTTTAGAGTAAGACATCTCCTTTGGACTTGACATTATAAATAAACTATTTACATATAATTTATGGCCAAAAGTATGTGGACATCTGACCCGAAGTTCTTTCTGTTTATATACCGGAGCTTATACATTACATGCATGTGTGAATGTATCACAGTTATCACAGGACTGATAACAGCTACACTGTTTTCCCCTAGTGGTAGTATTTTAGCTGTTCCTCAGCTTGAAGAATGTTTCACTAGCTCTTCATTTTAAAAATACATTCACACACTTTTTTTTTATTTTTTATATGACATACACTTTACTAATTGAATCTTCCAGTACTTACGGAAATGTGTATAAATTTCAACCAGATTATGCAGATGGTTTTTCTCCTAACTTTGAAATATATGTTTACATAGTCTTTTAGCCCATCTAATATACAAGGATGAGTCAAAAATGATCCGCACATGAGCTGTAGAATTTATTTAAATTAACTTTTAGAAAAGACAATTTTTTTTAACATAATCTCTCTGCCTTTCAATACTCGCTATGTCAACAAGTTTTTGTATTCCTTCATTAAAAAATGTTTTAGTCTGAGCTATTAGCCATGAATGCACTGCTGTCTGCACTTATTTATCCGAAGTGACTCACATGCACTATTGATTGTTGAACCTTTTTTTGATGATGTTCCAATAATGGCCCTTGAGAATTCCAGAAAACTGTAATACTCTGTTGTTTACTCTCAGGCTCGTAGTGATTTTTGCTTGCAACATAGTTACAAACAAACTGATGTAACACGTTCACACCTGCACAGCCGTGACTGGGGAGACAGTAGTCTTGAACAGAAAGCGCTGATAAGACTAACAGAAGTTTTATGGCCAACAGAAGTTTTAATATAACTGGATAAGTGTGGATAATTTTTGACTCACCATCGTAGATTGTAATTACACATTGACTTGACTGTATTCCATCTGCAGTGTTACTAGTTTGCTGATCTAAAGTGACCCCATGTCCAATCATGATACATTGCTGTAAGTCTCAGCTTTAAACCTCTGGTGAAAGTGCAAGAACATAGTTGTAGGTTAAACAGAGGACCATAACAATGAGAATTTGTGCTTTTTTTTATTGTGTGCATCTGTGCATGAGAAGGAGGCATTTAAATGATATGATTTCAGTTCTGTTATGATATGGTTTGCAGATATAACTGAGGTTGGACGTTGTGCAAAGGCAACTTGTGAGCATACAGCCAGAAGCAGTCCTACCCTCTCCGACGTGGTTATTACATTGGTGGAAATAGGTAAGCACCATAGGATACAACGAATGCTGTGAACTACATGTAGTGTCCTACCCTGGGTGTTGTACATGGCAGTTATATCATATGTGGCAGGGAGTTCTGTAAGCAAGAGGGGTTGGGTACTGGATTCTGTGAGAGTCTGGCTCAATGACTTATTGACGAGCACTGATGTAGACTTTTAAAAATGACACTTCTTTGTTTTAACATTTACAGGATTTAACGTAGACTCACTGCCCTTGTACGCCAAAAGATCACAGAGGATGGTCATAACGGCACGTAAGTGTTAGCAATCAACATTCAGCATTCATCCTTCAACATTTTCAACTAGTTTTGCATGATGCTGTGACAGACACACAATTTTTTTCTGAGACTGATTTCTGGTCCTCTAATTCTTCTGACCAATGTACAGACAAAACCATTCTTGTATTTATATAGATGTCCACTTTATTAGGACACCTGCCTATTTATCTAATTAGCCAATCATGTGGCACCAACACAATTATGTAATTCTGTGGCATGGTTGTTGTTACCACATGAGCTTTTTCTTCATTCTGACCTTCGATGTGAATACTTACTAAAACTTTTGACCTGTATCTGAATGATTTTGTGCATTGTGTTTTCTCCAGCACATTATTTGTCTAATTAAGTACAGTACCTCTATACATGTACAGGAATTCCTTACAAATTGGACAGCGAGGGGAAGGAGTAAATGATGTGTGACTGGGGTACTGAGTAAAGCTTTATTATAAGTACTGTTGAAGGCTTTTGGGGCCACCCTTTATATAAATATGAAACTAAACAAATAATGCAAACCCTAAAAACCTGGCCATTAATAATTACATGTGGTTTGAAATGTTTTGTTAGTTATTTATGTATGTGTATATTTAAATGACACTACCCATGCCTTGAAAAGTGACATTAAGTAAGCAGTGAAAATCATTGACATATGACAATCATCCTAAATGTGACTGAACATGTATTTTGAAACAGTCTGGTAACCATCCATTCGTACACTGTGACTAACCATACATCATAACAACCCTACTTAAAGTTTAATCTTGATAAACAAGGGCCATAGTCATTAAATCTTATGTAGATTGTATTCGTCAGACATTAAGAATTGTTTATGCTCCATCATCAGTTGATCATTAATTAACATTAAGTTGTTGTATGTTTTAGGAGCTTTTGTCAACCCTAAAATTATGAACCTACTGTACATTAATTCCGGACTGAGAAAAATGAAAAACAAAACCCATTAAATGTTTTTTGAAAACAGGACAGTATGGAGGTTGTTTTATGTGACCACAACAGCCCCAAAGTGACTGATTTTATCCTATAATTCTAGTGTAGCTCTTATGTTATGTTGTTTATTTATTTTTTGTTCTGCTTTGCAATAGCGCCAGTGACAAATTCTCCAGTGATTCCTAAGGCTCTTGTTGCTGGACAGAAGCGAACTCATCCTACTTACATCCCTAGCCATTTCCCAGAATTCCCAGACCCTCATACGTACATTAAGACCCCGGTGAGATAGCATGTTTTAATTATTTTAACCTGTTGAATGAAATGGCACAAATTTTATTTACTGTTAAGTTGAGATTGTTCAAGTGAAATTGAGTTAATAGGCTTTTCTGTCAAAATAAAGTTAGTCCGTGACATTAAGTACAGCAAACTGATGGAATGCCTTTTGTTTTTCTGGTATGTAGACATTTCGGGAGCCTGTATCAGACTACCAGGTGCTGAGGGAGAAGGCAGCCTCACAGAGACGAGATGTCGAGAGGGCACTCACACGTTTCATGGCAAAGACTGGAGAGACACAAAGCCTCTTTAAAGATGACCTCACTGCTTTTCCATGTAAGAACCGTGTTCATAAATAATTAATAAAAGATCTGCAAGCTGGATGGTTTTGTGTCTGTCTGAAATGAATGTAATTTAAGTCTTTAAAAGGTCAAAATTCTAATAGCTTTTACATTGTAATCAAAACTAGGCAATCAAAAATTGGAAAAATTGTAACTGGGCTGGTGATCATTTATGAGCATGGATTACATTGTCTATTATTATGAAATCAAATGGTTATCAATTGTTTTATAATTAAGTTCCATTACATGTCTTTAGTATTATTTATTACTAAGTTACTTTAATTTATTTTATGCAATCCATTTTTTGTCAGTGATTGCAGCAAAGCCCAGCTCTATCCCATACCTGAGCGCTCTACTGCCCTCTGAGCTGGAGCTGCAGTCCCTGGAGGAAACGGACTCATCTGAGCAGGACGACCAGACAGACAGCGAAAACAATGTCCACAGCAACATTAGCGTAAGATACTTATGACATCTCTCTTTTCTATGCTGCCACACTACTGATGTATATTTAAATGATGTATTAATTATCTGAATTAATGAGTCTGTGTGAGATCACCAGTATGTGTTGTGTATAGTTTAGAGCTCAGTTACTGTACATAGGGGTTCTAGTGAAATTTCCTAAGGAAATGTACTCTTGTGACTGTTTGCAATATGTCTTCTTTAATCCAGGAGGACACAGGAGCAGATAAGGAGAATGCTGTTCTGCCACCTGGTGGCGGTGTGCCTTCTGCCAAGAATAACGAGGAAAACATGATTGATAACCCCTACCTTCGACCAGTCAAGAAACCAAAAGTGAGGCGAAAAAAATGAACAACAAAAACATGGACCTTTAGTGTATTCACAGAAATACTTTCAGAACGCAGATCTAGTGTGCTCACGGTGTGCCTCTGAATAAAAGGAAATGGATCCATTATTGCAATTAGGAACAGTCAACAGATTTAATTGGCGAGACGGTGTTAATACACACATGTGGCTTTGTAAAATACAGAGGCTGATCAGCTCAACAGCAGTGTGTTGAGTAGGTGGTGTTTGTAGACTGTTTGACTGTTACATCTCTCAAATATATATCATTAAGTTTGGATTCTGCTTGGATTTTTCAGTGTTTGTAAAAAAAAAAAAAAAAGTGTATGATGTTTCTCATGTTTGAATGAATGATGAAATAAATCTTCCAAACATTGATAAAGGATTAGAATGGTTATAAGATTTGCCTCCCATTTTCGTATCATAATTAAAGGTGCACTTGGTCATTTTATGGAATAAAACGCAGCCCATCAGTGAGAACATTTCCAGACAAAAATTGCAATTTAGTGGTTGGTTGGAGAAGGAAAAGGAAAGGCTTGCCAGTATTTACACAGCAATTCACTTGTCTGGCAACAGAGGGCTGCTGTGTTAAATGAATCCCACAAAAAAATTAATGATTTATTTAACAACATTTTAACAACACATAAAATGATTGGGTTATTTTTCTTATAACATTATAGAAGCATCAAATACGATTCATTTAAAAAAATAATTTTTAAAGAAATTCTCATCACATGATCTGTCCTGCTTTGTGCATTAAAAGGCATCCATGTAGCCACGTTTAGACAAAAACTCAGCATACAATAACTACTGGTTTCATTATTATTTAAAGATGTGATTAAATCCTAAATCAGATTTCCTGCAACCTCAAGAATAGTACAAGTGTAGATAGGCTACTCTGTTGCGATGGTTCTTGAAGTCCTTGTCACATGGAAGCTGTGTGTAATGAAACAAACATACAATTTGTCAGAAATGTTTGGATGCTTTTGTAACCTAGAATTAAATAATGTATACCAGGGATATTCAAGTACAGTTCTAGAGAGCACGTCTTCCCTACAGTTTGTATTTCATCAACAAACGCACTCTTTAAATTTGGAAATTAATAAATTAAGTGAGTCGGTTGTGTTGGACACTGCCCCTCAGTGCTAGATTTGAACAGCCATGATCTATAGTTATAGTTGGAAATGTTTTTCTTTCTTTCTTTTATTTTTACCTCTGTGCGAAGTGCCCTTCTATCCAGCATGGGAACTTGAGACCAGTCTGGTGAGCCAAACTTCATCGGCCACGATACACGCAGATTACTTGGGCAATTGGGTGTGTATGCACCAGGCCTGTGATTGATTGATTTATCATTATCATTTATCATTATCAGTAAAAGACACAAATAATGCTTTAATTATCAGTATATAGACAAACCAGCCATGACATTAAAACTGTTTTATGCTTCCCTTATGCCACCAAAACAGTTCTGACCCACATGACCTCTAAAGGAGTGCTGTAGTGTCTCACACCAGGACATTAGCGATAGATCCTTTAACTGCTCTAAGGTGCCAGGTGGGGGCTCCATGCTTGTCTAGCTCATCCCATGCTCGATTGGATTGATATCTGGGAAATTTGGAGACCAAGTCAACATCCTTGAGCTCTTTAAGTCCCATACACTGCAAGCTTCTATCATAGCCAGCGTTAACTTTTTTTTTTTTTGTTTAGCAATTTTTACATTAGCTTTTCTGTATAATGGGACTGGACAGACTAGGCTTCCATCCCCACAGGCATAGATGAGCCTTGGTACCCATTTATACTCAGCAAAAAAAGAAACGTCCCTTTTTCAGGACTGTGTATTTCAACAATAATGTTGTAAAAATCCAAATAAC
>JAQMYJ010000015.1:18777021-18815598 GCA_030014305.1 Clarias laeviceps | reverse complement strand
TCTCAAGACTATCAAGGGATTCTAGAGAGAAATGTGCTGGCCAGTGTCAGAAAGCTTGGTCTCAGTCGCAGGTCATGTGTCTTGCAACAGGGCAATGACACCCAAGAATGGCTAAGAGGAAAACACCCAAGAATGGCTAAGAGGAAAACATTGGAATATTCTAAAGTGGCCTTCTATGAGCCCTGACCTCAATCCTATTGAGCATCTTTGGAAGGAGCTGAAACATGCCATCCGGAAAAGGCGCCCTTAAATCCGGAAACAACTGGAGCAGTTTGCTCATAAGGAGTGGGCCAAAATACCTGCTGAGAGGTGCAGGAGTCTCATTGACATTTACAGGAATCGTTTGATTGCAGTGATTGCCTCAAAAGGTTGTGCAACAAATTATTAAGTTAGGGGTACCATCATTTTTGTCTAGACCTGTTCCATGAGTTTATTTTTTAAAATAATTCCATTGAAGCATGGTTGAAAAGCAATGTCTGACTTTCATTGGTTAACATTCATAGAATTTTTATTTTGACCATTGTGAGTTTTTCTTTCCAACAAGGGTACCAACAATTTTGTCCACGTGTGTATACGTATACTCTTAACCATATAGAATAACCTAATAGTACTCACCATTGTTCTTGGTCCTCTAATCAAGATCTCAGATCTTATGCAAGGCACTGAAGGTCCAAGAGTTCCCCTAAAGGTCTGTCTTGCAAGATTTTATATTGTAACCATCTAATACAATTGTGGACACAGGGGCACTGAGGAACACTTGTAGTGTTATATAATTTCTAACAAAGATATAATCCTTTATTTAGTCTCTTGCCAATCAACATGAAAATGAAGGGTCATTAAACGATAGCAAATAAACTTCAAAGGACAATAACCTTAAAAGGAAAATAAATGTATCCTTTCTGTTCTAGTGTTTAGGATATTTGTTAATAAACTAGACACTGAGTTGGGGACCCAGACAAGGATGAGCGTTTTATACATACCACATGGTTGTCATAGCAGCCAGGGCCAGGCGTGGGTGAACTGTGAAATGTGACCATCTCATTCCCCATGCGATTCGGTGCACTGTGAGTTGGAAAAATCTTCCGCTCCTGGGAGCTCCCAAAGGCCACCTTAGTAACTTTTGCAAATTATTTGAAAATATAAACATTAATTTATCTTATTGAATTAAAGAATGGCTACATATTTCCAAAAAATAGCATGGGAAGTTCTACATCCTGGTTATCAGTTCTAGTTTTTAAACTCATTTTTATCCATCTTTTATATAAAAAAAAAAAGATTTACAATATATAAATGTCGTGTGTTCATTTATGCACTCACTTAGGGCTCCTTTAGCATAAATTACTGCATCAATGCATGGAGGCGATCAGCCTGAGGCACTGCTTACATAGCAGCCTTCAGTTCATCTGTATTATTGGGTCAGGTATTTCTCATCTTCCTTTTGACAATAGCCCATAGATTCTCTATGAGGTCCAGGGCAGGTGGTTTTGGCTGGCTATTCAACCACAATAATATCATGGCCAGCAAACCAGTTAGTGGTAGTTTTGGCACTGTGGGCAGCTGCAGTTCTGCAGGAAAAGGAAATCTCCATAAATCTTGTTACAAGACTGAAGTAAAATTAAAATCTTTTGGTAGATGGCTGTGTTGACTTTGGACCCCAAATCATCACAGACTATAGAAACATCACACTGGCCTGCAAGCATTCGATTCTGTGCTTCTCCACTGAGCAATGGTCCAGTTCTTTTTTCTCCTTAGAGAGGACGCTGCTGATGTATTCTAGATATATTACTCCTGGTTCAGGAGAGGATTGATACTAGGAATATAACAGTTGTAGCTCATGTCCTGAAGACACCTATGTTTGTTGACTCTTGACTCCAGCCTCACTCCACTCCTTGTGATGCTCTCTTGTGAAGTTCTTGAATTAGCTTTGATTTTAATCATCTGAAGGATGTGGTCATCCTTATTGCTTGTGCACCTTTACCTACCATACTTTTCTCTTCCAGGCAACTTTCCATGAACATGCTTCACTACAGCCCTTCGTGAGCAGCCAGCTGTTTCAATGATGACCTTCTGTGGGCTACACTCCTTGTGGAGGGTGTCGATGATTGTCTTCTGGACAACTGTCAAGTCAGCAGTCTTCCCCATGATTGTGGTTGCATAAATTGAACTAGACCGAAATATACATATATTCATAGTAATTTACTTAAATTACGACAAAATGAAATATTCTAATATGTTGAGATACTGGACATTTTCATCAAAATTTAAAGGCAAGGCTTGAAATATGTCTGCTTACATATAATAAATCTAGAATATAGGAGTTTAACTTTTTGAATTAAATCACAAAAAAAATCCATGATATTCTAATTTATTAAGGTACACGGTATATATTAAAAATTAAGTTAAATAAGAAGATCATATAATCTTGTGGTCAGTAGTGGCTCAGTGTGTTAAGGCTATGAGTTACGGATCAGAAGATTAGTGGTTCGAGCCCCAGCACTGCCCGGTTGCTGCTGTTGGGCCCTTGAGCAAGGCCCTTAATCCTGTCTGCTCCAGGGGTGCCGTAAAATGGCTGAACCTGTGCTCTGACCCCTGCCGACCAACAAGAAGCTGGGATATGGGAAGAATCAAAGCATTTCACTGCATATTGTACTGTGTATGTGAAAAATTTGTGAGCCACTGTACTCTAATTTACTTTACATTTACACATAACATTTAGTAATACATGTAGAATTGGATCTGTGATGGTTACTCTCTCTTCTTTCCCTTTCATAGAAATGTCTTTGTTTGGATTTGCAGTATATTGCTAAATGTATGGCAAAAATATATTTGGAGTAGGCTTTACTGGCTTTACTGGATACTGGATAGTTCTTACTGCAAAAAGAGTAAAAACCTTTTTCTTATTCTTTTGGTAGTTCAGTTAGCTAGTTCACAGCACATAACATTTTAGCAGGACACAGCACCGGCTCCCTGCTCACTCTCATTGATGTTTCTGCCTCACTGCCGCTGCCAGCTACTGTATTTACAATCAAAAGTAGCTAAAGCTTGCTGGAAAAGTTGCTTGATGAAATAACGTCACATTCTAATTTGCATATTGATAACATCATTCTCAGTTTTTGCATAGCAAATACTAGCAGACGGAAAAGGTGGTGTGCAGCCAGGGGCCCAGAGGGCTGACAAACATTTATTTTCATAAGATAATGATGAATGTGGAAAATCTTTATCTAGGCTCACAACAGATCGAATGGCCTCTACATACAGCAACTGATTATCTGGTTATTTATGTCTATATGTGATTGAAGCTTGGGGGCAGAACCTGGCACCATATTGACACACTCAAAACAAACAATTGATTTAGCTGTTCATAAAAGTCCAGTGTTCATGCTGTAACCTCTCGCAGCCGGAGGTCTGGAGAGAGCTGATTGGCCGAGCTCTCTCAGAGGGGAGGGATGAGAGGTACTTAGTGCCCTCACATTAATCATGGCTCTACAGCCAATCAGAAGCGTCTGTGAGCTCACGCAAGTGGAAGGAGCAGATAGCGCTGTCCTCTGAGTGTGTTATGCCGCCCCCAACGGTGCGTGAGTGAGCAGTTCGAAAAAGATGCGGTCGGCTGGCATCACGTGGTCCGGAGGAAACACGTGATAGTCTTCGGCCCTCCCGACTGAGTGGTAGTAGTAACCTTAATGTGGGAGCCCCCTAGTGACTGGGAGGAATTGGACACGACTAAATTCGGGAGAAAATCGGGAAAAACCCTCTCCCCAAAAAATAAAAAAAGTCCAGTGTTCAAATTTAAATGAAATAAGCATCTAATCCAGCAAAAATGTTGTCTTAAACCACATGTAGTAAAGATAAAACATTATACCATTTGTATAATGTTTTGTATACCATTCTTGTTAACTTTATTGAATTAAATGTCTATATATTTTAAATAATTAATAATATGTGAGTAATTCTATTCGGGTTCGACTCCTGCCTTTAGTTTTTGTGCATGGAGTTTGCATGTTTTCTCTGTGCTTGGTGGGTTTCCTCTGGGTACTCCGGTTTTCTCCCACAGTCCAAAGACATGCAGATTATGCTAATTGGTGTTACTATATTGCCTGTAGTGTGTGAACAAGTGTGTGAGTGTGTGTATGTGTGTGCCCTGTGATGGCACCTCGTCCAGTATGTTTAATTTTCAGAGATTGACAGATAACAAAGGTGGCATAGTGGTAAGCACAGTGACGTTGAACCTCCGGGATCAAGGCTTTTATTCCCGCTTCTGTGGGTCTGTGTGCTGTTTACCCCTCCTTTTGCCCTAAGGTCAACTTCTTCAATATAGAGTCGGTCCCACTTTTGCAGCTATAACAGCTTCCACTCTTCTTAGAAGGCTATCCACAAGATTTTGAAGTGTTTCTGTTGGAATCTATGCCCACATGCCCATGCTCACTCTGTAGAGCATTCATGATGTCAGGCACTGATGTTGGATGAGAAGGCCTGGATCGCAATCTCCGTTCCAGTTCTTCCCAAAGGTACTCAAAGGGTTGAGGTCAGGGCTCTGTTCGGGCCAGTCATTCATCCAATCATTCATTCATTAAATTTTATTTGTATAGGGCTTTTAAAAATTCATTGTTGCAAAGCAGCTTTACACAATCAAAAGAAATTATGGAAGTTTGTATGCAATGTGAATGTGTATGAATCAAAATGATAAGATTGTCCCTGATGAGCAAGCAAAGGGCGACAGCAACAGTGGCAAGGAAAAACTCCTTGAGGGGAACCAGACTCAACAGGGAACCCACCTTCATTTGGGTGATAACGGATAGCAGGGATTGATCTGCAGTCATACTGTTTATTAGGCGGCTGGTAGTTTAATCTTCCACATCAAACTCCTACAATTATGTCCTTATAGTCCTTGCTTTATGCTCTGGGGTACAGTCATGTTGGAACAGAAAAGGGCTAACTGTTGACACAAAGTTGGAAGTATAGCATTGTCCAAGACGTCTTGGTATGCTGAAGCATTAAGATTGCCCTTCACTGGGGATAAGGGGCCTGACTGAAACACCTGAAATCAATTCCTAATAGGTTTGGCCAAATACTTTCCTCCATATAGTGTATCGTGTTACTCTCCCATTTTTTTCGCACAATTTCTGCACCGCCGGTCTGACCGCGGGTTTTCTCTTTCAATCCATGTTTCTGCAATGAAAGCTGAATACTGTATTTTCTGTTGGTGATGGAAACTGCTATCTTCTCTGCACCGTGTGTGTACAGTACATAATGCCGGGGCTGGCAAAAAAAAAAGGGACCGGACATCACGTGACCGCCCGTCTGGGAACAATCCCGCAGGCCAGTGCGCGCGCCTGGTGTGCAGATGCTCCTAATAATCCTAATAAACTGATCGGTGAGTGTTTACACACACACACACACACAAACTCACACACACTGTAGACACCGCGTACACGGCTCTGTAGAGCGTAACGCTACGTTCAGCGAAATGTATCTCGTTATTTAAAATATTAAAAAGTCGTGTTTTCATAAAATAAAGAACTCCTGCATATACACTGGCTGTCCCTTTCCTGATGACACTACACATCATTGAATTTAATGTTTTAAAAAGTGACTAATCCGAGTTTTACCTTTGTTGCGTGCCGTCATTGACTTCCTGTTTAGCAGTAACTATGGTAACCAGGTGCCTGTGGGAACAGTGACTCGGAGGGTTAGATAATTAATGCATTACCGTTATGCAGTGGCAAAGAAAAAGACTATCATGATATCCTTCCATTTAACAGAGGTTTAGTGGTACAGTCGCTTTGCACCACCAGGGTCTGAGTTTGATTCCTGCCTCAGGTCGGTGTGCATGTAGTTTGCATATTCTCCCTGTGCTTGGTGGGTTTCCTCCCACAGTGCAAAGATTAGGTTAATTGGCCTTCCCACATTTCCCAAAAGTGTGTATATGACAGTCTGTGTGTATGCATATGTGTGCCCTGCGATAAATTGGCACCCTGTCCAGGGTGTACCCCACCTTGTGCCCTCCTCCTGGGATATGCACCAGGGCCCCCGTGCCTGTGTATACAGGATAAAGCGGTATAGACAATGTTTTCCACACATGTGCGCAGAGACATCACTAGGGATTTCTTTTTTTTTTTTCTGGTGTCCTTATAATTGCTTTCAGTGAGGATGCCCCAAAATGTAGGATTTCCCAATAATGTGTTGGTCGCTACAGTTTAGTTTATTATTTTTTTAAAACCACAACACTTCATAACACAAATGCATGCATACCTTAACCAGAATAAGTAAATAAAAAGTTTTACATGTAACCCTGCACTAGGGCTTCGCATAGGCAGCGACTCATATATACACACACACACACACACACACACACAGGTTTGTGCAGATTTCAGCCTCAGAATCAGAGACTTATGCTGCCAGTTAGCAAAAGTCAGGGCTTTTGTTTGTTTGTTAATTTTAAATTAGCATTAGTGAAGTGTTAAGGTGAGTATAATTAAATCTTTTCGCCCGGACCTGAGATTCGAACCCTTAACCCTGAAAATGTGATGCAAAAACGTGGTGCTGTAGCCTCACACTTCCAGGGCTGGGGGTTTGAGTCTCACCTCCAGTCTATGTGTGAATTGTGTGAGCGTTTTGTATTTAGAATTGTGAAATTAATCAAATATCCCTGATCAAAAGTTTACATACCTTGGCCTGAGAATAGGCAATGTCATGACACATTGCATTCTAGGTAATGGTTACCATGTTTAAGGACACGCTACTTCAAAAAACAAACCAACATAAAAAAAAATTAAAATACAGTGTGCCATAAGAAAATCAAATCCATTCATTACAAAGGAGAAAAGGAGCGGCAGTAGCAAAAAGTACACTAACAGGCTTGAGCTGTATGAATACAAAGAATAGTCAGAGACATTTTTTGTCTTTATATATTTTTATTTACTCTCAATTTTCAGTGTTGATGATTAGAAGAAGGTATAGAAGAGAACTATTTTTCTGTGGGGTAAAGTCTGGATGCATTAGGCAGAGATTACAATCCCACAAATCCGGCTTTAGAGTCCTCCCAGTGAGGTCAGTGGCATAACTGTGCAGTCAAAGCGAACACTAAGGCTTGCCCACAGGAGCATTAATGCTCTCTGCTACACGTCCAACAGATTTGCTCTACTCAGTAAAGCAGCCGCTGAAAAGTGCTGAAAGAGTTCCTGTTGTAGGAGACTCTATGCTAAGGCACCGGAAACTACAAAGTTTGAAGTTCTTTATGATAACATAGCATGCATACCCACAAAAACTAAATCTGCCCAGTCAATTCTGCTAATTATTATTTAAAAACTGGTCATTTCTTTAGACAAAGCATTAATTGGTGGAGATTTTAATATTAATTTTGAACATCAGGAAGACCCTCTGTGAACAGTATTCATAGATGAGTGTAAACCATAAGAAAATATGTATATGTACAGTATCAGTGTATCTAATAAGCAAAATATTTGAAAAAAAAAAAAAAAAGGTTTAAAGCTATGCTTTTTCTTCTTACCCTTTCTTCATTTTATTTATGACTTGATTAAAGGTTCTAACACATACCACTTTACATCTCTTGAAATAGGTGGTAGGCGGCATAAGGCTTCATGCATCACCTGTAAGTGTTAATTTTCCTCTTCACTGTAACAAAACTCATACAAACCAATACTGAATGTAAATATGAATCTATTAAATTACACATGAATTCATATTAAAGCTAGGTAGTGAAGATTTCCACAAACAGCAGAATGTTTCTCCTACCCCAAGAACACTGATTTCAAATGGTGCTAGATAATTTACAGAAACACTCCAAGCCACTATTCGAAATCAGCTTCCAAAAGTAGTCACTACTATCCATGTTCTTGTTATTTTCTTCTTTAGGTCACTGAAAGCAAGCACAAAGCATCTGATCAAATATATATACACAGTGCTTACAGGAGTGACAGCTTGCAGTTGCTTCTTTTTAAAAAATGTTTTAAAAAATTAGACCATTATACAGTAAATAACATTAAAGAACATCTATATCCATATATTCTTCAGGAATACATTTTGGTTATAACTAGATCATAGAGGTGGTGGCACTGTCGCATTACACCTCCAGAGTCGAGGGTTCGATTCCCGCTCCAGGTCTGTGTGCATGGAGTTTGCATGCACACGTGTGTCCCCTATGATGGATTGGCACACTGTCCAAGGTGTACGTCGCCTTGTTCCCTAAGTCGCCTAGCATAGGCTCCGGGCACCCCCCGTGACCCTGTACACAGGATAAAGAGGTATAGATGATATGTGAGTACATCACAGTGACTTATTTTTGACGCTGGTTAAAGACTATGAAAAGACAATTTGAAGTCTTTGCATAGTCTTTAAAAACTCTGATATTATGAAGTTTATAGTAAAATAAGCAGGAGTTGAGCATTTTACTTACAGACCGGAAATGTCTCCGCGACATGGCTAAAAAACATAGTAAATAATGGATCGGGCCATGGTGACGGGCGCAGGCTTCAGTTCCAGGATCAATAATTTTAGCTGAGCCTCATCTGACATCAGGTTGCTTCCATGACTATTAAGAGTATTTTATTACTTTCTTCCCTTTGTCACCGGGTATGAGCAGCTGTCTCAGATTAGGTAAATAATTTTTATCAGTAAATAGGCAGACGAAGTCAGAAGAAATCAGCGAAGTAGATACAATAGGCCTATTTAAAAGCAAATGGTTGTGAAAGAATGGATTAGCACCACCCCTGACTAGTGCAGGAGCATAACTAAAAGCCTGTGAATGTCCAAGCTATACAAAACAGTTTCTTGTAAATAATGGACTAATAAATAGACTAGATAGCAAAGCAGTTTTCACACGAAGTGAGGGGCATTTGAAATAGAATAAACGGGAAGGAATGCTTTTCATTTGTGACGCAAGAACACGGCAAAAAAGCAAAACCTCACTCCACTACTCTTATTTCACTTTAGCACTTCAATGAACAGCAATCATTGAACAGGGATTTCTTTTAAAGAAATAACTGCTGGAAGTGCGTCAGCAGTGATATTATCCACTATTAAAAGAAAGCCACACTGCTGCATTGCATTTCACTGTGTGATTCTGTTAATGTGAAATACAATAAACAATACACACACAGAGGCTTGCTTTTCATTGGTGACATATAGACACCTTCCACACTCAAAAGCAAGGGTTTTTCTCTCTACCACTGCAATAATAAATAAAATATATATATATTCTTTTGTAATAATTGAATAGAAATCCCAGTCGCATTACATTTCCCTATGATCTCAGTGCTGCATTTTTTCAGTCATCACTGTTTGATCACAGTCTGTATTCAGGGCAGTTGGCATGAAGTGGACAAGAGCAGAGGACATGAACTGGTTATAGTTTCAATGTTTCTTCACTTCTACCTTTCTGAACTCAAATTACTACTAGAATATAATGTGGAAGTATTTAAAGTGCAAGTATCACAAAAAGTACGGTGGTGTAGTGTTTAGCACTATCACCTTGCACCTCCAGGGTCAAGTATTCTGTTCCCACCTCAGGGTTTGTGTGCATGTTCTCCCAAAGCCATGCAGATTATCTTAATTCACATTCTCATTGTGCGCGTGTCCTGCGATGGATTGGCATTCTGTCCACGGTGTACCCTGTACACAGGACAAAGCGGTATAGAAGATGAATGAATATCAATCACTAAAACATTTCTTACTTCCATTTCTTCTTTCAACAGCTCCAGTTGAGATCACCACAGCAAATCATCCAATCTGCAGATTTGATTTGGCACAGGCTTTGGGCTGGATTCTCTTTCAGGCAAAACCCTTCCTATTTTATCCAGGGTTGGGACCAGCACTAAAATTACACTTGCCTTCTGCACCCCCATGTCTGTGGAATCAATCCCTTGTCTTCCCTGAACATGGTGGAGATACTCCCACTGTATTAAGGAAGCAAATACCTTATTTTCAGTAACGTGCATTCAGATATCAATTGCAAGAATTGACATATATTGGTTTATGTGCTTGGGCCACAACCTCTTATGTATAAACTGTTGTAGGTAACCCATGAAAGCATGCTTGGGTGGCTTTTGTGTTTTTCTTGATGGATGCATGTATGTATTGTTACAGGGGTCAGCTCCCTGGGTTTTTTTTTTTGTGTGTGTATTTATGGTACTTGCTGCTGACACCTGGTGGTCAAAGGGACAAAGTGTTTTTATGTTCCTGTGTATAAAAACATGTTTACTTCCTTTAAGATATATATGTTTTAATAGTAAAGGTTCCACATTTTATAGAAATATTTCTGTCCTTGGTTAATAGAGAAAATGAGATCATATTTAAAAAGTTTAGTCTAGTAACATCCACACAATTTAAGTCAAACCTTTTATTTTATTTTTAGATTAAATGGACATTAGATGATGTGTGGGTTAATGCTTGATCAGCATTAACTTGTAGGTGTGAAAGAGAGAAAGGATCTCTCTCTCACACGCACACACACACGCTCTGTCACACCAATGCCAGTGGAATAAAACTAGTATCACACACACACACACGCACACACACACGCACGAATAGGGAAAGAATCAAACTAAATGCAAATATTCACAGAGAAGAGGCAAATTATAGTCAGTTACCTGCCATTGACTGCACCAGACTAATTTTCTACTGGTTCTTCAGGTGATTCAGAATGAAACATGCTCCACAAATGAAGCTGGTCATACAGTATGAGAAAGTCTCTGCTGCTGAACATTTTACAGCTCTTACATTGAATGGTTCTAATAGGAGTATTTGGCCATAAGTATGTCCACACCTGCCCATCACACCTATATGAGTTAGTTGGATGTCCCATTCCTCAACGATGTGCATTATGTATTCTGCTAGGTGGTATTCTCCTGGCAACTGCTAAACAATACCAGATAACATTAGTGCAAATGAGACATTTTCATAGTGTGTGTATAACTTATCATTGGAGTGAAGATTGACAAATCTTGAATATGTATAACAGCATTTAACAACAATAATATATAATAGTTAAATATTAAACTTTTTTCTAATTTCTGGTCAAATAACACTGTTGTTTCCTCTCCCAACTTTTTGTTGAGTAATTTGCTTTCTAAGATATTTCTAAATTATTCAGACAGCATAGTATTGTTCATAGAAGCAAAATACTCAATACTTAATGTATTTTGACACAGACCCCTGCAGGATGGTAAAGATAAATAAACAATTAATAATAATAATTAAAAAAATCATGATTTTACATTGTTGTTGTCTAGTAACTATTTTACAATAGTCATATTTTATATTTTTTCACATAAACTATCCTGATAAATTGTCAATGAAATGTAATAAAGGTTGTGATAACCTTTGGGATTTTTGTATTTCGTGTGGAATAGTTTTGTTTGCTCATGTGGAGTTGTGCATGTCCCTCCTGTCTACATAAGTTCCCTGCAAGGATGGCTGATGAGATAACTGATAACTGACAGAAGTAAAATATACTCTTGCTTTACAGATATACACTTTTTGTTACTTGACATTAGTAACAATGGGGTCACAAACCCTCATAGTCCAATGCGATAGATCATTAGGTAGAGAAACTATTGTCATTAACAACTCTAGATTCTGTCCTGGTCAATCATAAACGCTGGCAACAATCTCGCCCTTGTTTTCACCAAGGTGCATCCTCTAGTTCTGAAAAATGAAGCCAATGCACAATTGAGAAAAAAGAAGTTCCTTGAATGTCCACCAGGGGCTGGCTCCAAAATTGAGTCAATCCACATGTTAAAATATGGAAATAAATACGTCTACAGCATGGAACAAAGAACAGTTTGGTCTCCATAGCTATATTTCTCATTCACGGCAATTGTACTAGGTGTATTTTTATGTTACCAATCAGTTACAATTACATCAAGCCATAAAGATGAATAATTAGGACTGCCGCCAATTTGAGTGACTGCTACACTGCAGGTGCCAAACCGCTAGCTGTCTGCTGTGGATCACTTTAGCTAACCAGCTAACTGGAATGGTTGTAGTTTAAATTTTACAAAAATGTAGGAGTTGACACAGGACGGCAGGAATGACAAAGTTCAGTCAAATGCATCGGCACGTTAGCCACTATTGCATTTTAACTGTTCAAGCTAAGCTTGCTAGCTTCTGGGTGGTAACTGAGTTAGATAGGTATGTTCCAAACAACAGCGAGTCTCTTTGTTCTGCTCATTTGCAGATTGATGGATTAACCAGGGGTTTAGGTGAAGTCAGCTCCTGCCAATATTGGCGACGACCATAGCTCCCACAGTTTGGTTTCAAAACCGCTTCTCAAAAGAGTGGGTGACATCACAGAGGGTTAGTTTTATACAGTCTATGTTTTTCACACACTACTCCATTTGACCTCTCAGACCATTTTCTTGTGCCAAAGCCACAACTATTTCTTTCATAAGAAATGTTATTCCCCCATCCTCTCTTACATCAACACCGCTATCTTGCTCTTTGCAGAGGTAATGGAGAAACTGAAGGGAAACTACTGATATTCCAAGAGTGTCAGGCACCGATTACCTCACTTTCTTGTTCTCTTCTAGTGAATTTATGATGAAATTCGCAAAGGACATCAAGCCTGCATGACAAGTCACTTACATTCTAGCCAATGAAACCCCACACAAAGCCAGAGAAATCTACCATCTCTGTTCTCATCCTTCTGGACCAGTGAATCACCAGATTCTAATCTCCACTCTTGCTGACTTGGACGTCAGATTTGCTCAGACTTTGTTTCTGATAAATCTATAGGATCTTTAGCCTTTTTAAATAGCATGCACAGGTCAGGTATCATTAGTTTAAAGCATTACTGTTGGATTTCCCCAGAAGTCAGTTCTTGTTTCACTCTTGTTCTCAATCATATTTTTTTTGTCTTCATCTTGGTTATGGTTACAGTGGACCTGAACCCAAGACTACATGTCTAGTGTCACATGGTTGGGACCCATATCACTGTTACGCTGATAACGCTTTTCCTTCTTCCACTTCCTAAGTGTTTTAAAAGAAGCCTCTCTTTCTGAGAGATACATCATCTGAAATGTAATCTTTACAAAACAGAACTCTTGGATACTGGATTAATGAATCACCAGTGACACTGTCGAGAGCCGGTAACTACACATATGGCTAGAGATCCTGGTGTGATTTTGCAATAATTTCCACTGTTAATTCCAAGACGCGTATTTGCAGTAAGCTTATGTTGAAGACTCTTTCAGCACAGAGAACAGTTTGGCTTTACACTTCTACAACTGTGTTTAATGCTCAAATATTTGTGGACAGCTGAATCTTTTCCTGAACGTCACAGACCAGAATCATGGGCATTAACATGGATTTGGTTCACTTGCTGCTGCTGTAACAGCCTTTAATCTTTTGGAAAAGCTTTACTTTAGATTTATAATGTGGCTATTGGGAGTTGTGCCCATTCAGCCAAAATGGCCTCAGATGCCATGTGAGATGGCATGGCATGCTGTTGGCATTCCACTTTATTCCATTCAGTTTGGTTGGCTCATTTTTGCACACCTAACTTTCTGACAATTTCTTGTTTAAACCATGATGCAAATAATGTATCATTTAATTTTAAGAAATTAAAAATACACTGGCTTTTAAACTCTTAGTTAAGAGTAGGCTAATACTACTAACGCTACACTTACTTTTTATCAAATTTCTTATGCAATGCAGCATGACTAAGATTACCTGCCATATAGTATAAACCCAGAATAGCTGTGTTTAAGTCATGAAAGGATATATTATCAATACAATCCCTCACGATCATTTCTGGTAGAAAAAAAAGATTTATCTGCAAATCAAAAGTACCAGTAGTTAAGTACTTGCAGCGTTAAAGTCAACCCCAGACTTGTGATGGAATTTCTCATAAATGAAGGTATAAGACGTAATGACAGAAGCACAGTACAATGAGACTCTTAGCCGTAATGCTGTACTGTATGTCCATGAATGACGATCCCAGCCGAGGTGGCTCTGAGCTCTTTGCAGTCGTTCCAGTAACCATGCAGTGAGTAGAACACCTGATCCTTGAAAATTGTTGATAACTTGTCGCCAGCTTGTGGAAGTGAAGCATCTGTCTGTGGGAACTGTACAAACAATCATTCCCGAACACCACTTGCAAATTACAGAAACGTCTGTGGGTTATTGCCACATCCCCAGTACAGTCCTGAACATGCTCCATTTCCACATGTTTGGGCTATTAAAGGACTTCCTAGAATGACAGCATTTCATACATGAAGGAGGCAGTCTGATCATGGCTCTGACCGTACTGAGAAAACTACATGAAAGGAAAAAAACACATTACTTGAGATATGATTTTACTCCTGTTGCATACTAACTTGTATGCGAACACCACAGCAGTCCTGTCTCGGCATCAAAATACTGCCCACTCCCCACTGACTTCTTGTAGACATTCGGCATAGCAAAACATGCTATTTCATGTGGTTTTGCCAACTGTCAGAAATGTGTTCCATGTTTTCAGCTGCCTGTACACTATATAGGCAAAATAAAATAGCCATGCAATCTCCATAGACAAGCACTGGGAGTAGAATAGGTGATCCTGAAGAGGCTAGTAACTTTAAATGTAGCGCTGTCACAAAATGCCTGGTCTGTCCTGGTCAATTGTAAGTTGTAGCAGTGGAATGGAAGCATCTAAGACAGCAGCTCAGCTACTGAGCAGTACATCACAAATCCAGAGTGGTGCTGGCAAGTGCTGAAGCATGTAGGATATTTAAAGAAATCACTTATCCTTTATTAAATCACTGCAGAGTTCCAAATTGCCCCAGGAAGCAATATCAGCATAAGAACAATGCTTTGGAAGCTTCATGAAAAGGGTATCCATGGATTTCCTGTTCCAGCAAGACTGTGCCCTGGTGCCATAAAGACATGGTTTGATAACTCCAGTGTGGAGGAACTGACGTGACCTGCACAGAGCCCTGACCTTAACCCAACTAAACAAAAAAAAATGTTTAAGGTGAGCTAAGCTTTCCAGACTTCCCAAGCATTCTATGACATGAATGGACACACGCATCCCATTGACACATTTCAAATTCTTGTAGAAAGCCTTCCCAGAAATGGTGGCAAATGTTTTGACAGCAAAAAAAAAAAAAGGGGGGGGGGGCAAAATCCATTTAACCAAGCATGGTTTTGGAATAGGTTGCTCATCAAGCTCACATGGGTATAATAGTTAGGTGCCAATATCCATTTAATCATAGGATGTTGATACTTGTGAATAGTGTAATATGAATAATTAATTCCTGTGTGGAACCATACACAGAACAAGTTTGTATTTATTTTCTATATTGTAAAACAATATTGGATTTTTTAAAACTATGAAATGCCACAATTGGAATTAGGTAATTAGCAACAACACTCAGTTGATATTTTAAGACACAAAGTTTAGCTGTTAAGATAGTTCTTGCAAGAACAGTCACATGCATTTGCAAACCTATTGAGCACCATAATTAAACTGATGCTCATCAAGAAAATTCCAGGAAAACAAGACCAAAACTTACAGTACCTCTGCTGCAGAGAAGAAGTTCACTTAGAGTTACCAACCTCAAAAATCACCACTTTACGAAAGCATTATGAAATAAGCATTATGAGAGCATTACAGAGCATAAGTAGCAGACACATCTCAATATCAACTGTTCAAAGGAGATTATTGAACATTTGGGATGCCTTCAGCATTGTTTTACAGTGTAGAAAGAAATAAAAATCAATGGAGTGAGAACAACTGGTAGTGAACAATATATCTATCTGATTGCTACTCTTATTTTATGGATAAAAAAAATCATCCAACCTATGGCATTTATTTATCTGTGTAATAGTTCTGCAGCTTACCACTTTCCACAAACATCTTTTCAAGGTAGCAAGCAGCAGAAAATTATTAATTTCTTTCCTTTAAACGCCGGTTTCTGTCCTTCATTGTAACCGATTTCAAATGGTGCTAGAAACCCCAGAAGACTCTGAACACCAGAAGAAATCGGTCAGCCTTGGTGACAGGACATGATCTTGATGTTTAGTAAACTAAGTAAAGCTGAAGTCATGTATCAATTTAGAGAAAAACACAGAAACCACAGGGTTTTTACAAACAGAAGGATGTTTCTCCCACCCCAAGAACACTGATTTCAAATGGTGCTAGATACTGACAGGAACACTCTAAGCCACCATCTGAAACCAGCTTCCAAGAGGAGTCATGTTTCTCCACTTTCCCGTCATCTCCTCCTGTTCATCGGTTTGCTGAAATGAACACAAAACAGAAAAAAATATTTAAGACACAAGTATTTACTTTCTATCCATGTTACATTATAAAAAATATTGTGCATTAACCAGTGCATTAAATAGCCCCAGACCAATGTTCACTTTCTTGTTAAGATACATTGTCAGAAATAGTGAGAAAATGATATAAATGGCAATCATCTGGGTTCAAGCACTTCTTGGCAAGTAGCAATGAATACTAGCTAACTATTATCATAGAAGCATCATTTAAACTCAATAGGCAAATGAAATGGAAATGAATAAAATAAAAATACCTTTAACACTTTCTCAAAGTGTCATCAATGTGCTGTTAAAAATAAATGTTTTAAAAGCAAGTAAATAACTCATTACCTCGGCTGATTATTACCACACTACAATCCTGCAATGGTTTATACAATGGAACGTGGTTTCCCAAACACATCGTAGTACGAACAAATTCATTTATGATTAATTTGCCTAAAATTTGTCTCTGTTTACGAACTCCTCCTTGAAACATGACCCAGAAATCTACATCCCAAGCTACTATCAGCTGAACAAAGGTATGAGTGTGTCACCCAGCATCAGTTTTGCTCAGTCTGCAGTCATAATAATAATAAAATAATTTTGTGCAAAGTGGAGCGTCGTCCAAGCTTTTGCCGAGATGCATCATCCTAACAAAACTAGATCTTAAAGATAATGCAGAGTCTTTTTTGTTGCACAATTGAGCAGCAGAAACAAATGTGTCTGAATAGATTTTTAGTGAAAACGTCTGCCAGCAGTCAAGGGAAAAAAAAAAAAAAAAAAAAGAGAGAGAAAACCCATGACAGAGAATTACCCAGTGTTATTATGGAAGGGGACTCTCCTTCCAACCACCAACCTCTTTCTCACCCATCTTCCTTTCCTCCATTCCTTCACATCAGCGAGTCTCCCTAAGAAAGATGCATTCAGTCTACGACCAAATTGGATTACGACCAGAACTTAGAAACGAATTATGTTCATGAACTGAGCTTCCACTGTATTAACTGTAACACTGTTTTTGAAAAACATGACACTTTCATAAACTATCAAGGATTGCTTTGAAAAGGATTGAAGAAATGGTTAGATGCAACACAAAGACCCTCTGTAAGTACCATTCAAGTGAGGTATTATAAAATTATGTTATTTGCTGCTTTTGGCATCTCATGTTTGTAATAAACACACATTAATGGATGTGCTTAGCTGTGTCAGTAAATGCCAAATAAGTTGTATATATAAAGCTGTATTTATAACAGAAGTTACAAAGAAATTGACTAGAGTGAATATTACTGTTTAAAAAAAAAAGTTGAAGCAACTTAATTATATTCCCAATGTTTTAAAATTGAGGTTGGATAAAAAAAAAATAAAAAAATAAAAAAATCAGACATGAATTCCATTCTACATTGGATAAGTGTCAGTATACTGGATGCCTCCTTACTCAAAAACTGAGCAATAGAGCCAAAGATATCAAAGAGGAAGCCTTTTTAACCTCCCAACCACTTCCAAAGAAGGTCTGACTAATACTGCCCACTCCTACAGTATTTATACTCTACATAAGTCTATCCACTGTAGCAGAAGGTTTTACCGATCACTCCTGTGATTATTATTTTTTATTTTAGTTTAACTTAATCCAATAAATAAAGAAATACCAATTTTGAAATTACAGACCCCTCAAAAATATCACATTATCACCACTAACCCTGAACACCAACTTTTCAGCCACCTTACATGCCATTGCACTAGATATATTCCAAAACAGAAGGAAATAAATGTCAGATCAGGGTCACAATGGAGAAATGCTGTCAATCGGTATCCACAACCAACTAAAGGTATGCAACATTAAGCAAGCTGTAATACTAAAACATTTATATATACACTTACTCCCACACTAAAGTACACTAAGCTCACGGTCATGTGAACAAGTTTCAGATGACTTTTGTGTTTTGTGACATGACACATTATCATGCCATTATACTGTGGGTAGATTGTGGTCATAAAGGGAGGTGCATGTGGTTAGCAAAATACCCAGAAAGATGGAAGTATTTAAACAATGTTTGATTGATATTAAGCAGTCCAAGGTGTGAGACCCATCACTCACTAGCAGCTGCCTGAACTGTTAACACATGACCGGTTGGGTTCCGTGGATTATTGGGTACATGCTGCTCATGCCAAATCTTTGTGGTGCAGCAGAAAATGAGATTCACTATACTAGGTGATGTTTGCAGCCCATCTGCCCCAAGGTTTAATGTGTTGTTAATTCTGAGATGCTTTTCAGCTTAACATGGTTGTACAGAGTAGTTATTTGTGTACCCAAAGCCTTTATGTCAGCTCAAACCAGTCCTGGAATTCTCCTCAGACTTCTTTTATCAGTAGGAAGATTCTGCCTATAGAAATTTAGCATAAGCTTGTAACTTCATGTTTAATGTGATAATCGTTTCGTGCCCCTCAACTATTACCAATTGGCAATAATATTGTCTGTTTGCTTTTATGGGAGCAAACAAGGGGGCATGGGCAAAAGTATGTAACATCATCTACATCACTACAACTAGGGGGAAGGATGAGCCTAATTTTTTTTGCCTAATTACATGGTCAGAAACAGCTGCAAAACTAATGTGGGGCTCATTATAAAGTAGACTTTAAAATCATACTGGAGTTAAATAAAAAAAAAAAAAAAAAAAAAACTGGATGTGCATGTGCTTGCATTGGAGCTTGTATTGCTTGCAACAGCAGGGGAGAACAGCAAATTCTAAAATGCTCAAACTTGCTAGTCTGCTGCCAACGACCATAACCACCTTGTCACCAAGATCACATTTTTCCCATTCTGCTGTTTGACGTAAACAATGACTGAAGCTCTTGACCTTTTATAGGCAGGATTTTATGCATTGCCTTACTACCACATTATTGGCCGAGTGGATACTGTAACTGCATGAATAAGCAGGTGTACAGATTTTCATGTTGTGAAGTGGAGGGTGAGTATACAGGCCAAGTATTTAATGGCTTATTCCCCAAAAGCCAGATTTTAGGCACATGGACCAAAACTCCTTCCAAAAACAAATTAATCATGAGCTGAGCCAGATAATTTTTCAAGAAATTATTTGTGCATAACATGATTTGCATGAAAATGGAATTCAAAAGGTTCCTGCACTCTCAATAATCAATGGACCAAACTTTGCTTTTCTTGTTGCTGTGGTGGTAACACAAGGGTGCCTGTTCTATAACTTTTATAGAACAATTATATAGAACAATTAAAAATGGTCAATATGCATACCAAATGTCCACAATTTGCCTCTTTGACGGTATCACCCCAGTGACAATGAAAAGTTGAATGGTATTACCATTATTTCTACGTGCGTGTTAACATAAACACATTATTTTCACCTAGCCTTTTTACTAAAATGTGAGTGCAGCTGATTGCTCTGATTACATTTGCAAAACTGACTGTGCTGCATATTTTGTGGGCCTGTTTACTGTTAGCTTAAGCTGTCAGTATCTGTCCTACAGTTTATAATCTCCCATATGGCAAGTATGTTACAATACAAAGGCAAGCAGGAGACACCTGAACAGTCAGCCAGTTCATGGCAGGACTTACAAGAGGATAGATAAAGTTAAATCTATGTTTCCTTTTTCAAACCATACCCAAACTCAAAACACAACAGTTATAAGAATATTTCACTACTTTGCTCTTTACAGTCACTGATTATCAAAACTCACCAAAACACACATGGTCTAAAATATTGCAAACCCATATACACACAAAATGTGATGCACTGTGTGTATTGACACCTTTCTATCACAGCATTAACTTTTTTCTATATTAACATTAACAGCATTAACATTTGTGCTAACGTAGCTTATCTAATGGATCAGACCAGATGGGCTATCCTTCACTCCCCTTGTGAATCAGTGAGCCTTGGGCACCCCCCTAAACCTTTCCAGGGATACACTGATTGCCTCCTTTGGGACAAATTTTCATAAGTTCTAAATCACTGCATCCTGGGAACACTCCACAATACATGCAGTTTTGGGAATTCCCTTACCTAGTCATCTAGCAATTATAATTCAAAATCAATCAGATCCTTACAAATCACCCATTTTTCCTGCTTTAAAAGCATTAATTCTAAGAGTAAACTGTTCACTTGCTGCCTAATATTTCCTACCCATTGATAGATGCCAGTTTAAAGAGATAGTCAATGTTATTCACTTTAAGTGGTATTAATGCTATGGCTGATTGCTGTATACTACGACATGAAGTAGACAACATAGTACTATCTAGTAGTATCTATTGAGCCACTTTTGTATGACAAGTAACAGTGAAATTAGTTGTTCAGTGTGTAATGTGTGGCAGCCTTCGAAATCCTTCAAATTCTGACTACAATTTTCACTATAAAATGTATTTTGTTTTGCATACGGCACAATCAGAAGTTATAGCATTTAAAATCTTATTATCCCCAAAAGTGAAACTGGATATATACTGCAATTAAAGATCCATGGAAAACTGCTCCCCTACCATTACATTTGTACCATAAATTACATCATCAGGCTCTTCCTGATTACTAAGGGGTAAAAGTCACTTCATCTGACCCATCACACTGCTAAATGGTGCAGCAAATTCTCTTGACTACATTGTTATTGATGTACCTTTCTCTGCTGTCATCTGCACATACTGTACTGTATAAGCACACTTCTCTGTTTTGATCCTGATAATTAGATGGATGATTTCAAAGAGTCAGTAAACTTACATGCAAATTTAGCTTGACAAGGCCATTTAATTGGACGACTGTCCTTCATCCAGTATACAAGCATGGTATCGATTAATTAGCTGAACTATCTTCTGGGTCTGAGTCTGCCATGATAGGTAGCTACAGTATATGCCCTCTTTCAGTTTGTTAGTATTGGTTCATTTCCCAGTTGACCCATTACGTCACACCAAACGCTCGCCACACATCATGGCTAGTGGTGAGTAGAATGCCGAATGGTAAAAACATGGACAACTTTACAGCATTGTGGATTTCGTATGTGCTGTACACTTTATTCTTGCAGAAACAACAGCCATGCTATCCTTTTTTATCCAGGTTCATGATGCTATCTGACAGCAGACAACACCGCTTTATTGTTAACATTATCCCTCTGTTCTGTCACAAGGTTCAATGTTTGTATACATCAAATCTGAGGTATTTATAGTATTCCTCTGGTTACAAACTTGATTTCTGGCACAATCTTAGGCAGAACCAATTTTGTGGTTTCCTGATTAAATTCCCAAACAAAGATGAAGCTGGATGTGCAGCCTCACAGATTGACCCCCCAAGTGCTTCCTTTATATTAGCGATATTATAATGTTTGACTTTATAATGATATCGGTATCGAGTTATCCAATAGAGGGTTGGTTTTCTTCAAAGAAAGAGTTGTTTCTCTCAAACTTTCTTCCTCATGTCATCTAAGGGAGTATTTCTTTGCCATTGTTTCATCAGGCTTGCTCAACAGGTATCTAACTCCATATCTGAAAGCTGCTTTGTGCCAAATCTTACAGCATCTTCTTAGTTTAATACAAGGTTAGTCCACCCATCTGAATAGCCAATCAGGTGTGCAAAGCCACATTTCTGTGAAAATTAAAAAGCATCAGCCCATCAATCTGACCTTGGTAGTTTACCCTAGTCGGAGATAATCCATTTTATCATCAAGTGAATAGACATTGGCAAGTAGGACGGTAGGAACAGCCAGTGTGTTTAGGTTAGCCTTTAGCCTAATTTGGATACCAGCCCACTTCCCACGCTTGTTTCTGCACACGCCACACATTTTCAAATATTAATTCAATACAGAAGCAGAAGGTATGTAGCACTACTGCTTATGTTGCATATATAATTATAGAATAATTAATATTTATATGGCGGCACGGTGGTGTAGTGGTTAGCACTGTCGCCTTGCACCTCCAGGGTCCGGGGTCGATTCCCGGCCAGGCTTGATTCCCGTCTCTGTGAGCATGGATTTTTCATGTTCTCCCCGTGCTTGGTGGGTTTCCTCCGGGTACTCCGGTTTCCTCCCACAGTCCAAAGATATGCAGGTTAGGCTAATTGGCGTTTCCAAATTGCCACAGTAGTGGCAATAGTGTGTGAATGAGTGTATATGTGTGTGTGCCCTGCGATGTATTAGCACTCTGTCCAGGGTGTACTCTGCCTTGTGCCCTAAGCCTCCTGGGATAGGCTCCAGGTCCCCGCGACTCTAGGATAAAGCGGTATATAAGATGAGTGAATAATATTCACTAAAATAATGAAATTCAATTAATCCAATTAAAATTTTTTTATGTAATTATAAAAATGCCGGACTGCTGGGTTTGCAAGTTGCAACTCATCTAGTGCACGACTAGGTAGACCTAAAATCCAAAGCTAATAAGAATTTGAAATTTTAAATGAATTTTTAAATTTGAATTTTTTGTTCTTTATTAAATTATATACTGCTTGCATTTACAATCATCTAGACAAGCAAGTTCATAAGCTCATAGAATACTTTCAGTTTTTCTGAAACTTTTACATTTAAATATCACATTTTTGTGTACATTGTAATAAAAACACCTTCATGCCCTTAGGTATGATTGCTCAGGTGCCTCTATGCCACTGATATTTGTAGGACATTGAAGGCAATAACAGCATTAACACATGAACACATGAAATTCATACTTTGAGTTTTATATATAAAATGCTTCACAGTGACATTGTTTTAATAATTGTCACAACATTTATTCCTATCCAGATTCACATTATTTTCTCTCAAGGATCTCGTATTGATGGGAGAGTCAGCCTGCTGTGTAAAGCCTAATTCAGTACATCCCAAAGATTCTCAGTAGGGTTAAGGTCTGAACTCAGAACTATTAAGGTTAAGGTCTGGACTATGAATTCAGAACATGCCTGTGCCATAAGGGAAAAAAAATACTTTTATAGCAAAACCTGGTCATTCAGTATATTCAAGTAGTCAGCTGACCTTATTTTTTTTCAGCACATACCATTAATCATAACAGCTAATAACATGCGCCCCTCACTCTGAAACGGGTGAATCTGGATTCATCGGTCCTTTTTCCAATTCTCCAGTCTATTCTTTATGCTCCCTAGCAAACTGAAGCCGTTTTCCCATTCAGCCTCACTGATTCGTGGTTTTATTTAAGGCTAAACAGCTGTTTAGTCCCAATCACTTAAGTTTTCTTTGCATTGTGAGCGTGGAAAAGCTCTTATTTTCACTATTACACATAGCCATGAGTTATACTGCTGCATTTTTATTAATGATTTGTTTTCACTTAGAGATTAAGTGATCTCCCATCATGCTTATTCAGGATGTTTTTTCCGACCACAGTTCTTCCTCAAAGATGAAGGTTCACCATTATCCTTCCAGGTTTTATTAATGACTAGTTTTAATAATTTTAGTAGTTTCATCTCCCTAGTTGTATTCTTTCCTTGAGTTAGACCGATAATTTGACCTTTTTTTAACCAGAGCAACCTCTACAAAGGTGGCTCTTACCCATTTGCTTAGTTAAATCCTGATGATGACGTATGTACGTACACATATACACAAACACACACACTTATCAACACAACACAACATACAAACAACCAATTTTACAAGGAAACCCAACACCAGTTCCTGTGAGGACTATCATGATTATCAGTCCAACAACTCTAGAGAATCTAGCAAAAGCAAAGGTAGGACCATTTAATCTTATTCATCACCCCTACCAGACATCGATAATGGCCTCCCACCCCTGGTTTAACAGGTTTAAAATGTTAATGGGATAAAAAGGAAATACTTTAATGTGACTTTGAGGACTGATTACTCTGATGGAGGATGTTGGACAAGTTAATATAAATAAACACTATACAATTAGTATCTAATTAAACATTTCTGAGTAAAAGCCTGAGTGATAGGATTCAGGATATTTTTAACCTAATTTGGTCACTTGCTAATACCCCACCCACCCAATAGCTAGCTCTCCTACCACATGACAACTACCGGGCACACGCTCCCTTTGGGCAGCTCATGCTGCATCACATACACATACAAACACCATCTATGTATCCTTGTCTACTTCCATGATACCAACAGTCATTCTAATAACCTTGGTAGAGAGAGTGACAGAGAGAGAAAGAAAGAGAGAGAGAGAGAGAATTCAAACTCATGCTCTCCTGATAACTCTCCTGATAAAAAGGCAAATACTTGCACCACATTAGAGCCCCAAAAAGTTTACTTTGTTTTATTCTTGAACTTTTTTTCAGTCTAGACAAACATTAACCTAATTCTTAAGAGTATTCAACAGCTTGATCAAGCCCAGCTGTCCATGGGAATAATTTCCAGCAACGCATGAAAGCAGGTCCTTTCATTAATGAGCTTTCAATGAATATGAAAATAGAACTGCAACAATCACGATGGAGGTAGTGACTTAATCTTACCATGGCTGTAATTAATAAGTCAGAATTATGCAACCATCATCCTAAAAAAAGCACCAGAGTAATAAGTTACAATACAATTCTCAAAGCCAGGTCTTAAAGTGTCATATCTTAAATCCATGTACTTCACAGCAACATTTGGTTCTTCAAAGTATTCACACGCACTGCAGCATCAGTTGTGTTATAACCTAGATCAATAAGGAAGAAATGCAAGCCTCATAGCAAGGGCTGAAATGCAAGGCTGTCATATGGCAGTGCCTTTGGCAGCGAGTTGACAACCTGAAGGCAAGTGTGTCTCAGCATGCAACACAGAAAATGTCTTACATATCTGACTGCAAAAGAATTCTAATTCCAACAGGTGAAAAGATTAGTTCAGCTCACCTGAGGCAACATGCAATCAAACATGTTGTGAAGGTTCTTTTGCACTTGCTTCAGTGTCCAACGTGTCCTTCTTAAAGGAGTGAACTAGTTAAAGGAATTCTGGGAGAAGCCAGTGCACTGTAGAGGTGTGGTGACAGGTACTGCCTAGTGCACTGAAAGACAAAATAATTTACCTGAATGCTTTGGAATGTCAAATCTCACAATACCGCACGTCCATAGCGCCAAACTTTCTGGCAGGTAAATGGATACTTGTCTTACCACACCCCAAGCCATGATTTCCTCCAAGCTTTTTTTTTTTTTCTCCCCTCTCCCGCTTTATGCTGCCTACTTTGAACGCACTTTCTGACCCTGTCTGATTAAAGGATCTTGAAGGAAGTCGTATAAGTTGGCAAAAAAATTTCCCCTCCCTTCTCTGATCTGTTCAAACACTACGTGTATGCTTTTTGGCACTACAATAAGAGGAAGGACAGAAAGGCACACCGAAAGCTTTATCTGCTGGATGGAACAATGTTCAAGGGAGTTTCCCGTGCTTAGAGCATAGACAAGGCTTGGTGACAGTTGCTGTTTGGAGGTATCTGGTTGCTTCTAAAGCTTATCCTCCCTCTTGCTTTCTCGCTGCTGCGTTTGTTTGTCGTAGCCGGGCCCTCAGTGTGTTACGTAATATTTAGAAAGGAATTAAAGGTACAGTGTGTGCGTTTTTTTCCCCAGTGGGACCAGGATGCAGAAAATCTAACAGGTAATTAAGAAGCTAAAACATTAAGCTGGAAAGAACTTTATCTGTAATCTTAAACATTATAATGGAATTAAAAGAATAGTGCTTTTTTGTGAAATAAAAAATAAAAACTATTATTTGCACCACGATGTGGAAAACATTACACAAAACTCGTTAAGAAGCAAAAACATGGAGCTGAAATAAAAACTTACATATATGCTGTGATATACTGTATCTAAACACGCTCAGTAGTAGATAATCCCATTACCTTAAAAGTACCGTAAACAAATGGTTCTTACCAGGGACGAAGAAAATTATAGTTTGGAATCTACCAAGCTCATTTATCAAACGCTTAATGCCATCCCTGATAAAGTTTATCCTCCTTATTTTACTAAGTTCCCATGTCATCTTTAATCTTCGAACAATCAAAGGGCAAACACAAAATCCCAAGAGCACGCAAGCACACACACGTCATGGGCATGATGAACAATCCAGGCAGATTAATGAAAATTACCAGCTGTCATTCCTATGTACATCAGAGACCAAAGCTCTTAGCTTTGTGGCCCGCCTCATCCATAAAGCACCACACACCCCTGTTGCCCATGGTGCCACCACGTCCAACCAGGCTGTGGCAATGACTGCAACAACAGCTGCACTGCGGGCCACTAGCATTTATGCAAACCCGTGTCCTACCTGCAGACAGAGCCGCACGAGGCACTACGGCTATCCTAAAGGAAGGATCATCTTTGTTCTTCTATAATTTGTTCTTCTAGAACTTGTTTCGGTTATAATCCCAGAACGCACCACGGGTTAAAAGAAACCACAAACTGCTCGGAAGTCTAAAACGGCAAGGAAGCTTCTAGAAACTCCTAAGGAGGGAGGAGAGAATTTCTCTGCTTTGCTTCTAAAAAGAAAACAAAGATGTGGATGCAGTAGCGAGGCTCTAAAAGTCCGCAAAACAAACAGATAAAGTGATAAAAAGACGGCATCCAAAGAAATCAAGGTGCAAGCATTATGTCGCTCTAAACAGGAAACTCAGTGGTCAGCCAGCAGAGGAAGAGGGGAGCTGATAAACACCAGAGCAACAGGCACAGATCATCTGCGTCACACTTCTCACTCTCGCGCAGCACTATGACTGGCAACATGAAAAAAAAAAAAAACATCCATAAGATATTCATATAATCTCACTAACTCCACTAACTATATAACTTATTAGATAAACCACATTACATAACATTCCATCCCAAATCTAATTATATTCTCCAAGAAAACTTGAAAAAAAAAAATACACACAATATTTAATTCTCCATCTAACCATTAAACACAAAACTGTAAATAATAACATTACCTTGTGGCCAATAAGTGGCCCTACTCCACCTGTTTGTTTGATCTTGCCCAATAGAATTCCTTCTTCAAAATCGCTTCGAAATTCTGATTGGATGAGAGAGCTGTCGCTCAGCTGCCTGACGTGGCTGCTTACAGAGGTCTAGTGCATGTGAACTGGCCAGCAGCCAGGGCACAGTCACCAAGAGAGCAAGGTAAACAATTTCTCTCTCACTCTTTCTTTCTCTCTTCCTGATCTGCTGGCGTGACATTTAGAGTCTTTTCAGCGCAGTCCCATTTTCTCAAGCCATCCTTGTATTTCGGGGAGAGAGGAAGAGACAGAGACAGACAGTAAAGGAACTGAAAAAGGAAAATGTACATCATGCACTGGTGTCTGAACGCAGCAGATATGGCTGAGTCACATGCGCTGCTTCCAGTGGCTATGCAGAAATGAGTGCAGTTGAGGGACATGCTAACAGGATGAGCCGCAGTCCAATTCGGATGAAACCGCCCCGATTAACCAGCACATTCTGACTGCCTGCGTATGCCAGGAGATCACAAGCATAGTTCTTGTTCGCAATGCTTTCACATTTAACCCATTACAACATGCCCACAGAACATCATCTAGCTTGTACCCGAGTCCTACATGCCACAGCCTCAAATGTGTATGATTTGCAAGACAAGGCCAAATGCAGTATGAGGTGCCTCTTCCTCAACAGGCTTGGACCATCACTGGGATGAGAGCTGATACTAAGACTCGGAAGAGCCTACACACCTACAACAGACTTACACACACAGTGCTCAAGGTCTAAGCACTCATTTCCTTGTTGGTCCAAATACTGTCGAAAGACAGAGTATTGCGGTACCATTTTTAAACATTGTTATCGGTCTTTGTGAAGGATGTCCATCATCTTTCTCCTTGAATATAGGAACCTTCCAGAACCTTCCTGTCTTTAACCCTTCACCTGCCCACCTGCTTGCTAATACGCTTTCGACACAATCACGTATACACATAAATATATATATATATATATATATATAGACCTAAAAAAAAAAGTAGGTCAGCTTCCTCCGCATCGGTGTTGGAACCCAGAGCTGCGATTCCGTAGTGCGGACTCGGGCGTCAGATGCAGTGAGAGAAAAGGGTGGCTGAGAATGAGGATGGAGAGGAAAAAGAGCAGGATGAGAGGCGAACGAGTAGACAGAGGGCTGAGGCTCACTCACGGCCGCGCTTGGGCAGGAGAAAAGCATGCGACTCGGACTCCTGTCCTCCTAGCTGCTGCTTTCCTCTCGATGTGAAAAAGTGACGTAGCAACTAATCCAAAAATCTTGCCCTCCCTGTCTCCCTCTCTCTCTCTCCTGCTCTCTGTCACCCTCCCTTCTTTCACAATCACTCCTCCCTCTGCTGCTTACTCTATTTTCATTGGTTTTTAACAGCAGAATAACTTGTTTTGTTTTTTTTACTGATTCACATCCATACAAATAGATGTCAAAGACTTTGCGAGCAAACAATTGAATATCTGCTGCAAACGCTCATGCTCCCACAATGCCTTTCTTCCATGCTCTATGTCTCTTTCTCTCTCACTGTTTCTCTCTCTTGTGCACACAGTGTGACGCAGCATTTAATTCTCCAGGCTGTTCTGTCCTCTCTGTTATGGCTACACAAGCCATTCTTCACGAGGAAACTCAACCCAGCATCACAACAGCTCGCTGCTACAGTGTCGGAAATTAGAAAGTTGAAAAGAGAGAGAGCAATCGCTTGTTTACAATTAAACAGACACAGCCATCTCTCTCTCTCTCGCTCTCTTTTCCTTCTTTTCCTTCATGTCCTCCTCTTGCCTCTGCCCTCCTTTAATTGTGTCTCTGCCCATCTAGCTCCCTCTTCCTCTTCTTCCCTCTCTTCCTCCTGTACTCCAGTGTCTCATCTTGTTGTGTGATTACACACTCACGTCTCGGTGAACTGAGATGACTGCGCTTGCCCGATCACCTGACAACCCACAGCTTTTAAAGGCACATAGCTAAGCTGAGCAACCGTTACATAACAGCTAGGCTGCTCTGTTTATGTTGTTCCCTCTCTTGGGTCACATCTTTGAAGGGCAGACACAATCTGCTAATATCAGAGCTGCCATTTGTCATTAATAACTACGTAAGAGCAGACAGAGGAGGTGGAACTCTTAGCAATTAAAGCAGGAATAAAAGTCGACGACAAACACTCCCATAATCAGAGGGAAATAAACTAGTGCAAAATGCAAACGTTTCAGAAACAAGTCCTCTCTCTAGGGTAACAACAACAGTGAAACGCAATGTGACTCCAGTATTCAAGTGTGCGCCTGAAAAACAGGAAATAGATGTGTATTAAACAAAAAGGGACATGGAAGGTATTAGCTTTTGAAATTCTGCCGCAGGCAGTGAAACAGAGGGCCACTGAGAGTCACCAGGGACGCTCCACTACCATGGGATATCCTATGAACTTTTTATAGACTTCTTCCTCTCCTGAGGCTTAACTGTTGCATGGCAAGGAACTGCATAAGGATAGCAAATAAAACAAATGTATATGTAACAGATTCATAGCAATGTTTTTCTGAGTTAATGATTGGATTACACAAACAATATGGTGTGATTAGTCACATGATTTACAAGTCATGGCATCATGGTGGCCTCGTGGTTAGCACTGTTGCCTCACATGTTCAGGGTTGGAGGTTCAAGTCTCACCTCTGGGCTTTTTGCGTGGTTCTTGTTAGGTTTTCTCTGAATAAACAATTTATAGATTGACTACAAAACTGCCCAAATAGTATGACCAGGTGTTGTGAGTGAGTCTGACTGTTGCCAGAGATTGAGTTCCTCAGAAAAGTAACTTTCCCTAAAACAATGACCGCTGAAGTTATGGGTTATTGCAGCCAACCATCTCTTAGTGATGTCAACTTGAATGGATGGATGAAAAGTTAATTCACAGCATTCTCATTTCTTAACACAGACAAATACAATAAAACTTGCTTATACAATATAATATCATATAATGTATTATAAAACAGTGGTACAAATCATAATGAAAACAAACCCCTCCCAACTCGGCAGCTGACACCTTTTGGCATGACTACATTTCCCAGCATGCTACTCTCTGTGACATTATACTCACAGAGGAGACACGGCTTGCAGGAGCAGGTAAGCGACTATGGCAAGCAGCAGGAAGATCACACACCAATAAGCCTCTTAGGGCTTAAGATAGACACTGCAAGCAGCACATCAATGGCTCATTAGCACAATGTCACATCAGTGAATTGAGAAATAACTTCTGCCAGTGTTGCAGGAAGCATTGCCAGAAATGTGCTGTGTGCTGGAGCAGGAGCTAGGGCGCTATATATCAGAGAACATTAAAACTCTGCCTCTGCTTCTAGTGTTGACCTTTGTTGTAATTTATTTATGTGATGCCTAAAAGAGACTGCTTAAACAAAACTGTTTTAAAAAAATTATAATTTCTGCTTTATAAACCCAGCCTCATAAATGAGCTACATACATAGTTTAAGGGTCAGAAGAAGCTATTAAAGTTTGAGATGAGCCGTACTGTATATGCAGATCAGGTATCATTATCACCACGAACACTGAAGTGATTAACATTGATTATCTCATTACAATGGCACCTCGAAGTGGGTGGGATATATTAGGCAGCAAGTGATCATTTTGTCCCTTAAGCTAATGTGTTGGAAGCAGAAAAATGGCCAAGCATGAAGAATTGAGCAACTCTGACAAGGTCCAAATTGGCTAGATGATTTGGTCAGAGAATCTCTGAAAAAAACTGCAGGTCTTGTGAGAGGTTCTTGGTCCGCAGTGGTCAGAACCTACCAAAACTGGTCAGAACAAGGATAACCAGTGAACCAGTGACAGGGTTATGGACCGCTTAGGCTCATTGATGCGCATAGGAAGTAAATGCTGGCCCGTGTAGGTTGTGTAGGTTCAATAGGAGAGCTGCTGTAGCTCAAACTGATGAAAACACACAGTGGATCTCAGCTTGTTGTGTATGAAACCACAAAGCCACAGACCAGTCAAGGTACTCATGCTGACCCATGTCCTCCACCAAACGCGACTACATTGGGTATGTAAGCATCAGAACACAGCACAATGGAAGGAGGTGGTCAGATGAACTAAGATAAAAAGACAAGCCAATGGAGGCTGCATGATCCTCCTTTGGGGCGTGTTCTGCTGAGAAACCTCGAGTCCTTGGGTTCCATTCACGTGGATATTACTTTGACGCATATCACTTACCTAGACATTGGCGCTGGCCAATTCCCTGATGACAGTGGGAGCCTCTTGCAGCAGGACAATGTGCCCTGACCCACTGAAAAAAAATGGTTTAAAAATGGTTTGAGGAACACAACAACGATTTTATAGGGTTCACTTGGCTAGCAAGTTCTCCACATTTCAAGTCAATAGAGCAAAAATGTCTGATCCATGGAGGCCCCCACTTTGCAACTAACATAACGTATGGTATCTGGCTCCAAGACATTAGCAACAGATCCTTTATCATACCTTCAGAGGTCTAGTGGAGTCCACACCTCGATGGATCAGGGCTGTTTTGTTGGCAAAAGGGGGGTCTATACACTATTATGCGTGTGGCCATACTTTTATGGCTTATTGGAATATGTTTAATTAAACTAGTTAATTATAGAACAGCAAAAAGTAGGAGGATTTCCACCATCACATTTATGCCAGTTGACAATAAAAAGGATGATATCATAGATGACTAGATGGAGTAGTTTTGAAATTATGGGGCACGTGTTGCTCTGATGTCTGAACCATCAACAGCACTGATTGTGATCACAGGGTCATCCCCATAAGACAGGCTGAGCATTTTAATGTTAGGCTTTTACTCTCACTGATTCTCTATCCTATTTATTCTTTACAGGGTCGCATAAAGTCTGACGATTTTCACAGGGGCTCAGGTCACTGGGTTAGGTACACCACGGATGGTGTCAAAAGCAAACACAGTCATACACTATGAAAACACCAATAGGGAGGAAAACCGAGTACATGGAGGACACCAACCATGCATGAGGCAGGAACTGAACCCTCTACCCCAAAGGTGCTGCCTTGATAACTTGATAGCTGCTTTGCGACAATGACAATTGTTAAAAACACTATACAAATAAAATTGAATTGAATTGAATTGATAATATTTAAATGAGTTAAAATCTTATGTTACTTCATAAAATATGAATATAATAAAACTGATTGAGATGAACTGACAGAATTGTGTTTTCAATCAGTCTGACGGAGCAATACAGTGTCAGTGAACAGTACCAAAAGACTCTTTCTGAAAAGTGGCTGTCATATCCCCCCTAATTCAACTCAAATCATTTACTCTGCAGGGGTTGGGTGACACCTAGCCAGCAGAAAAACACACAAATGAACCATGTTCGCTGCAAACAAGCTGATACCATAAAACAAGACTCATGCCGGGAGGCTCACCATCCACTTTAATATGAGAAAATCTTGAGCTATGCAGTAAAATTTCATGTGAGACTCTCAGACATCCTAATGGCAGCAGATTTCAACCTGCTTGGTTGCCTATATTAAGAGCAAGCAATGATGAGCGGGCCCAAGCACCCTGCGCCATCGCCACCCGGACACACCAGAAAGACAGTGGGCACAGTGGGCCCAAGGACGCCCAGGTCCAGACACTCAGGTAGCCTGTTTGCAGCAGATTCCCACATGTCAGGTTTGAGTACTTCAAAGACTGCTGATCTCCATAAGTGTCTCTGAATTTCGCAGAATGATGAGGAAAAACCATGCAGGCTGAAACACCTTATTGTAGACAAAGATCAGTGTAGAATAACCAAACTGGTTTGCACTGACAGCCAAGAACAGGAATGTGCAGCAATCATGAGAACAGACTCACAGAAACGTTTTCTGAGATACTTTTGTCCTCACCATGGTTGTAAAGAGTGATTGAGTTACTACGTCCTGCTGTTCCCACCCACAGAACTGGTACTCACTCAAAGTGTTTATTTTTTCCCCATGCCAGGTGGTATAAACTTTAGAGACTGTTCTGTGGGACAATCAGAAATTGTTGTTGGTCTTTCGGCTGCTCCCATTGAGGGGTTGCTACAGCAGACCGTCTGATCCGCAAAACAACTTGGCACAGGTTTTATGCCGGATGCCCTTTCTGATGCAACCATCCCATTTTATCCGGGCTCGGGACCAGCACTGCATCCAGCGGCCGGGGTTTGGGCATTGAGTGGGAATCAAACCCGGGCCTTCCGCATGGCAGTCGAGAAAACTACCACTGGCGAATAATTTGAACATAGCTGAAATAAGCACAAGGGTTGTGGTATGATTAATTGCCTTAATGAACTTTTGACAGATGCAATGTTGATCAGGAGACATTTCTGAAATGCTGTTGAGAAGCAGTGTAACTACAGATAAGCAAAATAAAGGCTGGACCTAAGTGAGGTGTTGACATAGGTTTAGTTAATGAAAAACTGTGTAATGGTGTAATTCGTTTTCTGCACAGAGGGAACAGTGATATGAAAGATATCCAAATGAAGAGCCAAGCCCGTCATGTCGTTCCATCACAGCCCATAGAGACAAGAAACCGTTTATTTGAAACAATGGACGCTTCCTTCAAGAAGGTTTAATCCAACAATCCTATTCAGAACAGGAAAATTGCTGTCCATCTGAAATAACAATCGTCTATAATAATGAGGTCACACATGGACCATTTATTTTCTCTATTAAGTGCCTTGTAAAAAAAAAAAAAAACTCATTACACGCATGTTATTTCCCCTTCTCCAGTGGGTCATTTCCCACTCTGTGTTGTTTTTTTGTGCATGTCATGGTACTGTAGCTAATGAGGCATGCTAACCCAGGTCCTTCCTTTCAGCTTTTTCTATACTCGGTCATTCAGCAGGAGGTGACAGGCCCAGTTAATTTTAGCTGCGTCATCTCTCTTGTGAGTTCCACTTCCTGCAGCTCAATTCGTCAGCAGTAGAGGAGCCTCAGGGCCTGGGGAAAAAAAGGCAGTTCTTTGCTGCCTCACTAAATCCCAGGCCCCCTATGACGCACATGAACTGCCTCTGCCTCAGTCATTCACAAAAGCCACGGAAAATTACAGTTTTAATCAATGCTTAAAATAAAAAATGGAACAGTTGCAAATTGTGAGGATTCAGCTTATTCATCTTAAAATGCTAAAATGATTCAGCTGGAGACAAAAAAAAATAGTAGAGTCAACAAGTTCATACTGCAAAGCTTAATTGCTCTGCACTTCAGCATGATAAAATAGCTACTACTGCAGCTATCAAATCTTAGTTCTTATAAAATCAAAGTTATATACGTGCTGAAACGACTTCAGATTTCCTTTCACATTTCAATTTCATCACTGGCATATTTCAAAATAATTTTATCCCAGAAATGCTAAAACAAATAATAACAATAATAATAATAATAATAATAATAATAATAATACATATGAATTAGAGTTAGATTGGTAAAATTTTATACATGACTGCTACGGACATTACTTTGTATTATGTTTACAACATGTGTGAGCGTGAGCATGCGCGCACGCACACACACACACACACACACACACACACACACACACACACACACACACAGGTTGTTTGTGTAGAAGAAGGTGAACATTCTTAAAGAAATTAAAGTGTGCCCATGCTTTATCATAATCCAGAATAACTTTCAAGCCACAGATTGATGAAAAGATTTCAATTACACATCATAGTGCATATAAAGATAACCTCACCCCACCTTTCTCTGAAAGATGCAAAAAACTTTTCTGACTGTGGCTCATTTTGTTAGTGCCTCTCTTGATTTATCATTCATCTCCTTACTTAAGCGACAGCTCTTTGTGTAACAGTAATTAATGTCTGTGCATTCAGCTGTAAAGATCAATAGCAGACATATCCTATGAAAAGAAACTTTGCAGGAAAGTCTTACTGACAATCAATGAGGTATTGCAATTAACCTGCTTGATTAATTCAAGGAATCGTTTCGGACGTAAATTGTGCATGATAAGAGCACACTTACCCTGTGTGTCTGGGAGCATGCTCCAGTCTTCTTTAACTGTAAAACATGAAATGCATTAAAGAACAGAGGAACTAACAAGTTTTCATAACACAATAAGGCAACAATGTTCAACTATTACTATTACTTTCCTAAAAACAACTAATAGCTGTCCAAAATATAGAAATATTAAACTTCATGCTTGTGGAATGATTCCAATTCTGGTTAAATTAGTATTCATGTCGTTTTTTAGTATTCATCCCCACCTGTTTTTCAACAATAGCACAGAAAAAAAAAATGGACAGACCTGGAAAAATGACTGATGAGAGAAATTGTTCCTACAGGCCTGAAAAAAAAAAAGGAAGAAGGCATTTAGATATGTAATGCATACAACATTTTTGGCTTATTTAGTTTTGGACATTTTCTCTCAGATCGGGATATTTATTAAATCGTGATACTTACAGAATTGCAATATCAATCGAATCGGCACCTAGGTATCGTTATATCATATCAGGTGGTTCCTTGTGATTCTCATCCCTACTGTCAGGGGTCAAAAATGACCTTCCATTTAAGTTTGAAGACCGAGAGGGGTATTTTTCCCTTTCCTTTAATTCACTGAACACTTTTTTTAACCTGATATTGTCCTGACATTGTGAACGGTCTTGTTGCAGGTTTGGTAGACAATAGAGAATTCGTCTACGTTCATAAAACTACAAGGACAAACTATTTCAGTCTCAACTTACACCAAGCATAAAATCTTTGGAGAATGTATTCTCTCATGGGCAATTACTATTAACATCAATTGTCAGCGTTTTAAACAAGTACTTATAATCCAGTTTAACAACATATATATCCTTAAAAAATAATGTATGGAACATACGGGAAAAATTAAGCAGCATGCTCATGCAAAAGACTTTTCACTCTTTTTCCATATTATAAAAGCAGGCCTTGTTTAGACAAGAGACTTTGTTTGCTTTACCTATTATTGCCCAACTAGCACAAGTACCTGTCGTTGTAGAAAGGGTTAAAAGTAAAAAAAAAAATAAGCTGATCAGCTTTAATGTAATCAGTGATATTATTTCAGGTTGATGCCCACATACATGTCTGCCTGTCTTTCTGTACAGCAGATCTCTCTGCCTAACTTATTGATGTAAAGAAATAAAATTTTCTAAAGTATCTTACACCTTGTTGTACTTCTTTCATCGTTAGTCAAAAACACTCCCTGTTCGGTATACTGTACCCCTTCTGCGCTGTTATTTCAGCAGTGAAAATATTAACTAATCCCAGTAAAAACATTCAGTTTAGATTTGTTAATTAATACAGTATCTATTGGTGCAGGTGTTTGTTTACATTGAACAAGTATCTTATTAGTAGCTTGTTTTAAAATAGATTATTTAATCCAGCAACATAACATCGCTTAAACTGAGCATTTAGATTTCACTTATGGTGCAGGTTAAACCAAGTACTGCAAACGTTTCATTCAATTCTGTCAAGCCAGTTTTGCATGATGCTGTGACATAATCTGGCTGGACAGACAGAATTTTTTCTGAGACTGGTTTTGTGTCCTCCAATGTATGAAACATAAAGATATCATTCATTAAAAGAGCAAGTTCTGGCCAATGTACAGAAAAAAAAAACTTTTATTTACATAGATAACTTCCTTTGACTTGCTTTAGCCCAGTATACTTCTGTTAAAGAATGCAGGTCTTGGTTGTATTTCTTCAGGGAATCCGTGTTGTCTCTCATCCCTGCTGTGTTCTTGGTGTTTACCGGCGGGTTGGCATCACCTATTTCATGCTCTTGATTATTATTTTTTTTAATCACATGAAAGATGACGTAACAGAATGTGTGTCAGAGGTTACGCACAACAGCGACACCTAGCGGCGAGCCGCCCTTCATTCCAGCTTTGTTTACATCGGAAATACTGTACAAGGTGCGCACTTGGCTAACAATTTGGCCTGGACTGAGCATTTAACAAACTCGGGGTGTATCGGCATGCATACATCTCTGCAGGTTTAAATAAACATCATACGGTGCAAATAAATCAATAAATACATAAATATAATGCGAGCTTGTAACAAAAAGTCCAGACATATACGTGACATAAACCGAATATAGTCTATATATGTAAGAAATAAGACATCTTTATTATTGAGGATTAACCCGGGTTTTCTTTATTTGATGAATAAATAATGGGAAGATTTGAGAAAAATGTGTGTTAAATGGTCCAGTGAGGAGAGGAGAAGGAGAAATAGGAACTGCGTAACACGCCATCAGAGGCGCGACAACCCGACACACACACACACACACACACACACACATCTATGTCGCAGCGGCAAACCCGGCTTGTTTTTCCCGCAAACCTGAAAAAAAAAAAATAAGGGAAACGTAAAAACTTACTCGTTATAGAACCCCCCTCAGTAACACCCGTATAGCGCGTGCACTGCGCTGCATTAGGGTTTCTGCGCTGACTCTGAGGCGGCAGATGGCTGTAGGCTGTACACAGGACAAACTATTTAACATTAAACACAGTAACTTATATTAAACGTTTTGATTATTTTAAATCCACTCATAATAACATGCAGGTTACTGCGCGGCCAAACTTCATTCACATGTGACATTACAGCGCACTGTCTCCAGAGACAGAGATAAATAACACAGTGTGTTCTCTCGAACAGACGAACTGCACTCACCTGATGACCCGGATGATTTGTGTTTTACACGTTCCCGTCACGTCGCCGGCTCGCTGTCCGTCCAGCGTTTCCGAGATGACCGAGACACCTTGTGCGAGCGCGTCAGAATTTCCACAGCGCCACATTTGAACCCCGCCCCGGTTTCACACACCCCCAGCTTCCCATTCGTCGCCGCCTTTTCTCGTCATCGCTATCACATGCTTTGGACGCGTGTTTACAAACAGTCGATTGGATCACGTGTCGCGGAGCCATTTTGACATGTTTGTGAGTCCAACAAGACGCATATGACACAGCTGTGGTTTCCGCACTACGCTAAAGTTCATGCTAATGCACTAAATGACATTACATTCATTGTTATATTATAAAACATGGTATTGGTGCTAAAAAGTCTCACCTAGGTCAAAAAGTAAATTTTCAGATAGGATCATATAACAGCATTTTATTTAATCTGCTGATCCATGCTTCGTTTTTTTGTAAATATGCACATTAATATTTTTCTCAAATAAAAAGAAACACATAATCTAAATACAATTTCATGCCCTTTTATGTAGTGTCCATAACTTCTTTTTTATTTAAATCTTTCAATGATCTTAATTGTCACTCAAATAAAACTTGGCCAATTTAATTCAACTGAATTTCAATTTTATTTGTTTAGCACTTTTAACAATTGTCATTGTTGCAAAGCAGCTTTACACGATCAAAATAATTATTTAAGTTTGTATGGAATGTGAATGTGCATGAATCAAAATGGTCAGATAGTCCCTGATGAGCAAGCCGAGGG
>JAQMYJ010000015.1:18752732-18769858 GCA_030014305.1 Clarias laeviceps | reverse complement strand
GTGTTAATCGCCGTGTGTGTCTAATAATATGTAACATTCTATCCCCCGATTGCGTCTATATAAGTGGAGGTAATTTTCTCACCCCTCCTCTCATGCACTCCACAATTGGTCTGTTACTATTGAAAGGGCTAGGTAAGGGCAAGCTCTTCTGCTGGGCTATAGGGAGAGGGTGCCGGAACACCACCTGTTTTTCCTGTTCCTCCTTTTTCTTGGTTGCTGTTTTAAACCATGAAACACACTGATCTGCCAGTGTCTTAAAAGAAAATGAAGATAACTATGCTAAAGATTAACATTTTGTAAGATGTTCTTGTACTTCACTTTTACTTGTTCCCATGTTCGCATGGGTCCATTGCTGGCTCTGACATTAAAGATGACAAAAAGAGCAATTAATACAAATAGGATATATATAAAAAAAAATTAAGTTCTCCATAACCCTCTGATAAAAGCTCTTGCTCCGCTTGAGAAAAAAATTGAGCTCACTCTTTTGCCATTTCGAAGGAGTTATCACTGTTTCTACTGTCAATGCATATCTCATTTTAAACCAATGCACGAACGCGCAATAATCCTAGGCAACTCAATCCAGCTATACTAATCATCAACAACAGGTGTGCTCGAAGAACCAAATTAGCCACATCGTAATTAGCACGATGATCTCATCTTAGATGTGTCAATTCATCTCGGATGTGTCAAGTGATGTACGAAGAACGGACCCCAGGTCACTTTTTATTGTTTCCTTAGTTGTTACGAAAAGTAAAGAGCTGTCAAGGGGCAGGGGATCTATTTTGTCCAAAGATGAGAGGTCCTGGACTGACCCTGGTCCTGCAGATACTTCTGGGAGAGGAGCCAAAATATTGCACAGGCACTCATAAATGGCTTGGACCTCACAGCAATGGTGAGTATGATGGATTGAAACCCCTTTATCAGGGGCAGTGTCCACCTTCTAACTGCTCCCTTTCACATGAGAATTTGAGAACAACACAATGAAATTATACAGTTTTATCTGATCAACAATTAGTTTTCTATCATGTTTGTTTTTTCCCCTGACTGGTTTCCCACAATCCACACACTGACTGGTCAGACAGATTGGTGATTGAATAGAGCCTTCTGTGTCATTCTATATGGATTTTTAAACCTTCTGTTCCCAAGGTCTAAGATTCTCTTGAGTCCCTCCATTTTATCTAGACCTGAAAAAGATGTTTATTAAAGAGCCACATCGTTACCACCCTATTATCCTTTTCAGGTAATTTGACCCTCCATTTCTCTTATTGGAACTGGCTTCTTTATCTACAAGATAGGTGCAGTCCCCCATCCTTGTATAGATTACTGTGGGCTTAATGCTCTTACTGGGAGAAACTGTTATCCACTCCCCTGGATGTTCAGTGCTTTTGAACTACTTCAGGGGTCCATTTTCTTCTCAAAGCTGGATCTTGGTAATGCCTAACCTACAGTATTTTGATTCAGGAAGGAGGACAAGTAGAAATCCATATTAAACATATCCACTGGTCACTATGAATACCTCACTATGCCCTTTGGGTTGACAAGTGCTCTCAGTCTTTTGGGCACTCATAAATGATGTGCTCCATGACTGGTCGACCAGTCTGTTTTGTCTACCTAGATAATTTTTCATCTTCTCCAGGTCCGTGCAAAACAAAACAAAACATTATGTTCTGTGGCTCAGTGTTAACACACTCTTCAGCACACCAGTCTATATTTAAAAAATATATACCTGTTTATTAGTAGCTATATAGATAGATGTTGAGATTGTGCTCCTACCATGGTATTTGGTTAAAGTTTATGTACAGTAATTCAAAGACTAGAATGGTAGGGATATACAGTATCAATGTGACACAAAAAGTACTTTTAAATAAAATGTCAACCTACAGTACTTCTATGCTTTTTGTATTTTCAACATTGTAAAAGCTCCATTAGGCTGGGGATACCCTGTAAATGGGTGGTAACTTAATCAGAATTTTTGAATGACTACAAAAAAAAAAAAACACAAAAACTTTCAGCTATATTTTCCGACACTATATTGGTTGAGGCAAAAATGATAGATTCCCCAACCCATCTTACCACACATCCATCCATCCTGAAGGGCAACAACATTCCTCAACATGCCAAGCAGTTGCAACCTACCTTGAGTTACTCCTCAAACCTTATGTGCAGTATCATATTATTGTCGACTCACAAGCATAGCTCAACTTGATGCCAGCCATCAAGACACAAGGAAGAAATTCATCATGGCTCATGGATCATGGCTTCAAATGTAGCTCAAAGACACATCTTCAGTATAACTAGGCTAGATCTATACAGTGTATAATAAGCATTAGATCTATACACCTTATTAAAACAGTTACTGTTATACTTGGGATACAAACTCTTATGTTGAACAGTATTTTATTTGGTGGGTGCTATTTTATTTTCTGTCTTATTGAGATTTCTAAACAAAAAGAAATAAATACACTCAGAATTCTGAGCAGTATTCTGTTCTCATTAACATGATTTTGGTGTCCATTATTGGTTCTTCAATGAAATATGATTGCACTAGTGTTATGGGTAATTTAAAATGCAAAATTTGATCTCTCAATTTGAAAAATTCATGGTAGGAATAAAATCACTGTTATGACTGAAATGTTCACCTAATTAAACATTGATGAAATACTGTGGAAGAAGGAAGGTGAGTAAAGTAATGCAAGAAAACTAAACATTCGTAAAAACACCACCTTTAGAAAATTGTACAGTATGTGTGGTAAATAACACACCCAAAAACTTGAAGCATTAAATCTGGTAAGATTGCAAATGTATTTATTTATTATAAATGTAAAGATAAGGGTGTCTTACTAAATCTAAACCTTTTGTGACCATAATAATTAATTATGTATGCCTCTTTTTGGATGTCCATAACACAACTATTTGAAGAAATGTGAAAAATGTTTTACATTACATTGCTTTATTAAAAATGTGTAATTTTACTTATAAATATTCCAGTACGCTTTTAAATTTCCGTCATTTTATTTTGTTGGGAAATTGTGCATCAGGTTTTGAGGGCAGGTTTCGGTCTTGGGATTAATTTTCCTAGTTGTCTTCCAGTGGCTGTTAACATTGCTTACTCTGTCCTTAACTACAATGTGAAAATGTGAAATTCTGTACAGCCAGTAACACAAGTTTAGGATTAAACTGGGAAAAATAAAATTTTGAGGTGGCAATGCTACTAATGATGCCACTATTCCACCTTATTATTAAATACCAATAAAGCTTAAATAATTCAACATGGGAATGCACATGGTACCCACTCGACGCTTCTGACAACCAAAAAGCATGTGCAATTACCGAAGAAGACATTTAAGTTAAGTATTTCTGACCAGTATTTCATCAAATCCCTCATGGGTCAGTTGAGTGCAAGTTGAGTGCAAGTACTGTAGTTTAGTTTCTTTGTCAAGTAAGAAAAAAATCCAGTCACTGATATACGCTGACGTGTCTGCTGCATCTGCAAGTTTGTATCTGCTTGGTAGCTGAAATGTCATATGTTCCATGAATAAATGATCCGCATTGATAGAACTGATTTGATTTATAATGTTGGGAAAGCACAAACTTTATGAATTACGCAAATGGAATTAGGAGCAGTGGTAGACTAGGCTGGAGTGACGTTTGACTTCAGGGTGTTGCAGTGAACAGGAAATGAAAGCACATTGCATCATAGTGAAAATGTGGGAGAGACGATGTTTTCCAGATTCCTCTGGCTCCCATGTCTGATGCACGCACACTTGGCTGTATTTTCTGTTAGTTTAATGACATCAGACATTTTGTACTTTAAAAGGGGAACAGGAATGGAGAAAGCCTTGCAGCAATCCTAAATTATACTCTTGGGCAACAGTATTATGACAACCGCTAAAAGCCCAAATTCACAATGCTATTGAATTAAAAATATACTGTAATATTATACCTAATTCTAATTATCAATGAAGTGCAGGATTATATTACACTATAATTAAAGCATAACATATTTTTTCTTCTAGATATAGGTATGCATCGCATGCAAAAATACATACTACACATTAAAAATACACTTGTTTTTTCAGTGGATAAAATAACAGACACTAACTGATAGAGAATGGCAACAGCAACTTTATTGTTAAGAGGCAAAACAGAAACTCAGTATCCCAAAGTATCTAACCATCCAGATAAGAAGCTGCAATTAACAAACATATACTGTATGATAATGATCTTATAAGGAAATAAGAAAATATATAATACTCTTACGTATATAGAAGAGTCTTATTAAAACTAAAAAAAGGATGAAGCATGAAGTGAAAATGTGGAAATGAATATCTATTAAAATAGCTATATCAAATTTTACATACAATGAAACTGAAAGCCCAGAGTGCACCAGCAGGTGTCACACAGAACCTTGTGTGCATGTACTGTATATTTTAAGTGTGTGTGTGTGTGTGGCCAATTCTACTGACATGCACATGTACCTTAAGATCACTTATGACTGATACATTTGCAAAATTAATAGCTAGGAGGGACAGAATTCTCTTCAGGTCTTTCTTCTTTAATGTGTCACTAGGGACATTAGGAACCCCTGTTTGAGTGTGCGCATGACTCTATGCGTGTGTGAGAAATATAACATTTCTCCACTGTATGAATAATTGTAAGGATACTATACAATTGTTTACTTACCTTTTAAAATATTGACCATTTAAAGACTCTTTAAACATTACCTATGTATGTATATCTATCATCCTATACAGGAGAACACACCCGGTTCTTCAACACTCCTGTCAACCAAAAACTGGTATCTGAGGCTACAGATGGCAGCCTCTTGTCAGCTCAACCCGTTGGGCCATTCCCATCTAAAATCTACTGTATTACAGAGTAGCGATATATAGATATCTAATATTGGATTTTTCTCCAGAAGCTTGTGTACTACTGTATACAGTGGGATGTCTGCTTTGTTTTCATTGCAAATCAGAAATTAACATTAGTTATTGGAATGTTTAAATACTGTATTTCAATCAAAGAAAGTAAATGATTCATATCTTGAAGACTGAATATAAAAAAACTATAATGTTTTTAGATCCCTGTTTAAATGTAAGCAAATTTATATGTTAACTTATTTGTACAGAAAATTTGATTTACCTCATGTCTAATCTTTTTATTAAAGCTTGTTTTCAGACAAGACTGATGGATTTGAACTAAAATGGATTCTCAGATTTCGTGAAAGCCAAGCCAGAGTGCACAATGTCATTAAGAAAGAGGGCAAACAAAATATTTTGAAGTGTCTATTTTTTACGCAAGTTATCATTAATATAATTTGTAATAAAAGAGTTAATTAACTGTAAATAACATTTTTAACATTTTCTTTAGCTGTTTCAGAATTTTGGACCACATACTGTATATAGTATAAGGATAAATCTAAAACTTTACAATATAGGAGTACATTAAATCTAATATGAAATGGCCTATTGTATTAACTAACTATACTATACCCTTACCTAATTTTCTTACTCTAATTTAAATGCCTGTAGAACCTTGGCTATAATAGTGAAGATGCTTTGTGACTGTCTATTATTTTTGAACACCAATTCCAAAGTCATTCTATCTTAAGTAAATATCAGGTTATGACTATTGTCTAATCATTTGTGTACTCAAACTGAATTACAGCTTATGTGGCCTGCACATAGGGGTTAGCACTGTGGCCTTGCTCCTCCATGAGTGTTTCAAACCTCTATAACTGTGTTTATGGATTTTGCATGTTCTCCCTGTGCTTGGTGGGTTTACTCTGGTTTCCCTCCACAGTCCAAAAGGCTAATTAATGTTTCCAAACTGCCCGTAGTGTGTTAGTGTGTGTCAATGTGTATGCTTGTGCCCTGTGATGAATTAGCACCCTGTTCAGGGTGTTCCCTGCCTCGTGACCTGGGATAGGCCCCAGACCTTCCATGACCCTGTATGGGATCAGTAGTATAGATTCTGAGTGAGAGTAAGATGAGTGAATTACAACTTAGAAGAAGTTGATGCATCCCTGTTATTTAGAAAGGGAGTACCTACTTGAGATAGAATTTGACGCATTGGAGAGGAAACCAGACCTCCAGACACTTTCCTGCTTACGTCGAGGCTAGATATCTGACCTTTTCCTGAGTGCACAGATAAGGATTACATTAATATGAAGCTGGAATGCGTGGTATACACATATTTGTCAAGGAAACAAGATATGCAAAGTTTTTTTTCCCCATTCCCTTTCCTGGAAAAAAATAAAATAAATAATAATAATATATATAATTTTTTTTAATTAGACATGCTGTGGTATATTTGCCTTACAATTCCCTGTGAGTAGATTTTTTATTATAGAAATGATTAAATACTATTAAAAGGAGCATAAATAAAGCAACATGTACTATAATTTATAGACAGCACTACTGTCAGATCCATGATCCTGTAAAAAATTAATCAACAGTAGTGTAGAAATATGTATACAGGACAACTGAATAAAATATCAAGCTTCCATGATCACAGTCCTACATGGAATATAGGGGTTATGCACATAGTGATATAAAGCAGTGTAAAATATGACTGTCTGTTGAAAGTCTGGGGCAAGGACAGACTTTATTCTTTCATTTATTTGATGTCATGACAACTAATGTGAAACATATGTAGATATGAGAGTAGGAAATTGTTTATCTGGGCCTGTTGATGGGTTCTGGAGTTTAAAAGGGTAACAAAAACTAGTGTAGTGTTCACTGGGCTATAAATATGAGATAACCTACAGGAAAAAATATATATTTTTTCTAATACAGAAAAGCTTTCCCAACTAAACATACACTTTTTTTTTACCTTTCTTTTGTTATTTACATACCTTAATATTTTAATCATTCAATACTTTCATGTATTGCCATGAATTGCAGTTTATTGACAGACATGCGGTATGACCTTGATATGTGATATTGTACCCCCTATTTTTTTATAAGTACTGTAAATCTACTGCATTGTCCTTGTACTGGTTCAGTCTGGCCAGGTGAAGTGATTTACATTCCACTACTGACAGTTATGATGATCACTGACACAGAATCAGCTTCTGGAGGCAAAAGTATACCTATTATAGTAAATATAGTATCATAACTTTATTATTTGTTGTTAGTATCCACGATCCTTGGGGTAGGGTTTATGTTTATACAAAGCATTCAAGTAAAAAAACATTTTTTCCCCTGCTTCTCTGGGCACAAGTGAATATCCATGTGATTCTAAGCCTTTGGTCCCTTTATCTCTCTCACTCATAATCTTTTACACCTTTTCTCCAGCTTGCCATTTCACTGACAATATCAGACTCTTGAAGGGGGCTCTAAGCTCATCCAGCATTGTCTGAACCCTGACACTTTCCTGTCTTTTTTATTTCCCCACTAATACGTCTAGTCCTGTGGCAGCCTGTAAATGGTGAAAGAAAACACGACAGGTCTCACAGCTGCAACAACATACATTTGCCCCCACCCTATAAGGCAACTCCCTCCTGGTTATGTGAGCATGTGTGTATGTTTAATCCCTCACTCCTACTATGACCTTCATTTATACATGCAGCCCCAAATGACCCTGCTGGATCTTTAGATTGCACACAGTATACTTTTTAATTATATCATACTGATCATGTGTTTCAATACTGAAATCTCAAAACATTTTATCAAGTCATCCTAAGCTGTTTCTTTTCATGTTCTTTTTATTCCTGACAATAACAATACTAAATCTTCTCATAAGGGATTTAATGTTATTATTTGATGTCACTGTAGGTTTCCTGTTACACTAACAGCTGTGGTGCTCTGGGTTCGATTCCCAGTCAGAGAACCAGTTCTAGCCACTGGGGGATTGGATGCGCCAATGTGCACCTACTGCCTGCCCTGAGCCTGTATAAAGCAGATAGCGGTGTTGTCTCAGTAAGGCTGGTGTAAATTCTTTGTCACAACAAAGGTTATGTCAACATAACTACTCTATTAATAACTAGATCTATTGTTGTTATTCAAAAACATTATCTATTTCTGCACCAGTTACCCTATGACCTCAAGCAGATTTTTGTGATGTGCTATTATTGTTGAAAAGCATGGCAAATTTATGGTTTATGTCAAAGACTGGAGAAAATCCGGAAGTCAATTGAGCATCCTGTGATTGCTAGAGAGAGATTCTTATCAATACAAATAGCAGCTAAAATCATTAATAATTTTCTTTCCATCTTGGGTGTAACCATACAAGATGTCATACAAGTAATTAACATATCTTTATTTTAATAAGAAACAATAGAAAATATATGGATGCAGTGTAAATCAATAAGGAAAAGATTGTGAATGCTGAAATGTTTTTCCCCACCCAGTTTCTGAAAGTGGAGAGATTTCTGCGGTTAATAATTCAGATAAAAACACACATGGATAGCTGATCTTGCTGAGGAGGTCCTACTGGGGTTTGTAACAAATCCCTTTACAATGATGTCATCGCTCATACAGGCCAGCTGTTTGCACTTAAGCTATATAGCCTTTTCAGATCTGCAAGCTATTTTATTATATTAGATTTTATTTTGAAAAAGCATGGGTCATTTTTGCTTTTCTCCCTCACATGAATATCATTTTATGCAAATTATTTAAAAATGTAATATTGTAAATAAAAATATTGCATACAATCTTAGTTTCCAAAACTTTATTCGAATTTCAAACTTACATCTAAACAAGTTCTTCAGCTTATAAGAAATGTAGTAGACAGAGCATAGACCCAGAACAGTGGAATGTTAAAAACAGAAGAAAGATGAATTAAATTAAAGAACAGAACATTAATAGTCACAGCTACCATGCGAGAACGACTGATAGTATTAAACATATTGCATTGGGAGTCTATGTACACATTAAGCCAGCTGCTGGATTCTGTTCGTTGTTCATCTTTGGTTTAATTGGCAATTAACAAGCAATTATTTTATTAAAATAACAGAAGTAGGACAGATTTCAGGATAGAGAACTAGATTCAAGCTATGCAATTCCAGAGATATTACAAAAGAGCCCAATACTTGTGTATGACTAATATACAATTAAGAAGTGTGTCTTGGTCCAATGAAAAGGTCACCTTCATTAGCCACCTTAAGCTTTGTTTTACAGGGTCCTGAAATCTGGTGTGAGCTGTGGTTTGCAGTGATGGAAAGGAGTTGTTATCCAGTGAAGCCCAGCACCGAAGTGCTGTGCAATGACCATAACTCACCAAATCCTCACATTGTCAAATCGTTTTATAAACAAAAGTTGGGCAGTACTGTTAACATGAGTACATATGCTTACATCAACACAACGAAATATGACATCACTCATACTGAAACTTTAAAAATGCAATTCACACATGTACATAAAAAATAAGAACAAGCAAACAGAGTTTCCACATGTTTGATGATTTCTTCAATAAACGACCCAGAGGAAAGTCTGTTCTTTGACAGAGAGCCATATGGAGGGTTAGGAATCTGTGGGACATGAACAGGGATTAACTCTGACCAAGTCATTATACACTTGTCGAAGTCAGCAATCAAACATATTGCAGGACACCTACCCAAAGCCAGAATTTAACATCAGCTCAGAGAGACACTGCTCCTGCACTCTTCACATTATAATAGACTAACATTATATAATACTATATAATAGAGCAACACTGTTTCATATATTTAACAGCTGTTTTTATCATTACCCAAACTAAATTTTTATGTTTAACCTATGTAGGAGATATTCTTAAAAGCTTTAATGGTGTGTGGAGAGGGTTAGGGATATAACCAGATAACAAGAAACCGGAGTAGGTTTCCAGATAATGATGACTTTTTAGTGAATAATGCTCAATTTTAAGAAGGATGCATGTTAAGAATGAGCCTATTTTGTGAGTGTTTTTTTGGCTCCGCCCACTCAGAATTATTTTTAGTCTGGAGGTAAATTAACTAGATGAATCAGCGACATTACAAAGCAAAAATACATGCAGATATTTATAAATAGCTGACAATAGACATAATCAACTATTTACAACAAAGACAATTTTTCTTTTTTTTTCCCCCACCCATCTCTTAGGACTTCCCAATCCAGTCGCGGCTATATAGAGCTATCTGCCCCCTTCCAATTGTGTCCATTCACCTGTGATTGGCTAGGGACACTGTGCATGAGCATGTATGCTGCCCCTTGACAAATTTTAATAGAACAGTCATTACATACTTGACTTGAATGTATACATTGATTTTACACAAATAAAATGCATTACTTTAAATCTCTTATTGGTTTATTGGTTCCATGTGAATTAATATGATTAATAAAAAAATGTGTAAACCCACACAAACATTGAATGGAGCTGTGATTTGAACATACACTCACACTCAGAAACAGGCAAACTAACCACCACACCACAGATGCTAATTAACCAAATAAACACTAGGGCAATAGATCACAGTCACTTTATAAGTCTGTGTGACTTTTTTGAGGTAGATCTGAATGCATCCTCAATAACAAAGAACTTAGTGAGAAACAAATTGGTCAGGTTGCTTATTAATTTTCAAACAAATTTATGTTCTATGTTAGTTATAAATTGTTTCAGCAGAAGCTTGTTAATTAAAGAACATTCTTATGAATAAGATAATGAAGTCCTTAATATTACAAATGCTTTGGGAAACCCACCCCTGGTCATCATTTTCTTAAGAGCCATTTCCACAATAATCTGTGCAATAACCCTTATTATGTATTAACTGTATTGTGATAAAGAGAATCGAAGTGTTGCTTGCAGGCCTGGAATAATGAACTTCAACCCACAGCCTGTGTAGTCGAGATGGATTCTCACAGCTCAGTGTCAGCTTTGGCGGTAGAGTGACCATTGGTGGCGGCTGGAGTAGTTTGGACCTTCACTGCCTCTAGGGACTCACCATTCAGGCTTGGCTTCTCTTGGTTCTCGGGTGGGTTCAGAGGAGCTACAGACACCAAAGTGTTCCCCTGATTATCTTCATCAGCCATGCACGACTCATCTGCCTGGGGGAAGCACATAAATAATGTATAAATTTTTATAAATTTTTAAATTATCAAAATAATTTAATCTCTTGCAATGTACCCATGATAAATAAGGAGGTTTTTGAGTAGGTACATTTGTTAGTTTAACCACTTTTATATGAAGCACACACTGCTAGTACTATAATGCTACAGTAAAGGGTAATATTTCGCAGTGATAGCGGATCCTCTCTGATATAGACATACATGCTTAGAAAAAAATTTCTGATATGGCATCGACAATTTAAATACTTAACCACAATCCTAGCAAAATGTCTCCAAATTTTAATTTACACCTTGCAAAGTGCTACCTTAAATCTAGCCCCTAACTTTTTACATAAAACTTATATTAACTTTGTGTGTGGCCTGTGTGACCACAATTGGATGGATATTTTAATGAAGCATTAAAAAACAGAAAAAAAATAAGTCCTGTTGCTGTACCCGATACTCTTACCAGAGTGCAACACACACCACTGTGTAAGTAAAAAGGGGATTCATGCCTTTGTGTCATGTGGTCATTAGAGTGGAGAAAGGTGTGTGTGTGTGTGTGTGTGTGTGTGATTTGTACTCACAAGTTTTATTCCACCACTGGCACTGGTGGGACAGTGGTTCCTCTTTACATACAGTCCGATTAAAGCAGCAGCAAGGATTAACCCGCACACCACTATGGGCACAAACACATTTTTGGAATTTCCCTGTAGAGGCGAACTTTTCTGAACATCTTCTTCCTGAATACAAAATTAAGATAAATAAATGAGCTACAGTTATTCATATAAGTTATAGCAACTTTTTGATGCTTTGCGGGTACTCATAACCATATATTACATCACAGATTAACCCACTTTTAACCCACTGTAAGTTTGCCTTACGGTTATATGCTTTAGGAGGACTGTTACTGCTAATGAGTTGAGCTCTTTTGCTACTGTTATGGTCTCTTTGTAGTTTCTCTTAAAGTTTAAACACTAGGCACAAGCACTGGGAATGGAGCCTACCTAGAGGTCACTTATATTGCTTGGCAAAGCGTTGAGCCTCATTTATCAAGCTGGATATGAGTGGATTTATTCAGAATAAATAATATTATGTGTGTGAATGCATCCTACTCCTGGTCCTCAGTGTGTGCCTGAGGTGTGAACTGATTTTAAACTGGATATTTATATGCATTACTACACTCTTGTATGAGCTGTATACAGTGAAGGTTAAATTTCTTATTTTGTTTGCAGCATTTACAAGATGCCCCCATTTATATTGATTTGTACATGTGTTTTGGAGTCTCTATTAAAATACACATTTTCATGCTAGTTCACTAAGCCAGGGCCTAAGAGTACGATTGAGAAAAAAAAAGTTTTGTAATCATTAGACTTAACTAAAAAACAAAAAATGGAAAATATGCCTCAGGATTTAGTTTTACTAGCATAGTAGAGAATTAAATTAATTTCTACTTCTGGTTTTCAGTTTTACCCTTAAGAACAAATTTAAACAAATCATTTTTCCCTGTCTTTCAACATGTCATTAAATATATGACAGGGACAATATGAGTGTCTACATGTTATGTACTAAATATCATCAAAGATCACTATAAAATATTGACATAATATTAGGTATTAGTTAACAGTCTGGTTAATGAAATTTGAGAGAGTCTAAGACTATCCAAATAAAATCGTCCTGAATGATTCAATATGTCACATTTACAGTAGGAATGTAGTGCATCTAGATTGGCATCACCATTCTATACAATGGCACTTCAAATGTGCTCTACATTTATGTCTCAAAAAGGTTTACCTTGAGTAAGGAAAGAATGTGATGCAGATTTGGATATGAGCATTGAAATGCCTCTGGAAGCATTTATGAATCACTCCCTCGTTTTGAAGTCATGAGGGTTGGGGATTATAGGGTTAGTGGAGATAGATTATAATTTACTCTTACTCTTACTGTCTATCTTCTCTTTTACTCCCAGGACCACGATCAAAAAATGTGGGCTAACATTATAAACTTTATGCACATGAATCTGTATGATACTACAAAGATTTCCAAAGCTTCACAGCAAATTGATTTTCAACCACATACAGTATCCCCGTCTTTAGTCACAGACTAGGAGCTATAAACTACTTGCCTGGCTGCATTCATATTCATATCTGTGTATTGATATTTGTGCGTACATTAATGGCAGATTTGTTTTGTTTAATTAAATATTTCTGTAAATAAATTTACGTTTTATCAGTCTATACAAGACAGTTTGAAAGGTTTTGTGAAAAAATAATATATAATACTGTATATAATCTTTCTCTAAAATTCTTGCACATGAATTTAAATCCTTCTTTTATATTCGTGCTATGATGTTGTTAGAGGTTGAAAAAAAAATCACAAAAACTAGACAAGCAATGGTGTGACTGAGATCTGATGAATGTGAAGGTCATAATCTATGGTTTATATCATTTCTTACTCATCAAATCATTTATCATGCCCCCCTGAACTCTCCTCCTATATAGGGTAAGGTTTTCCTTCAGGACATCACTCCTTTTAGGATAAAAATATTATAATAAATAAAAGCAGTCTAAAGAATTTTATATTAATTGTGACTTATATTAATCAATTATATATTGCTTGCCATGATTATTCCATTAAAAACAATAAGTGGAGCCAATCAAAGCCTTCAAAATGCCCCCTACAGCAGAGCAGATGTGCCCTTTTTTAGGGTTGTCACCTATGATAATTTAATTCATACAACGATATAATTCTTTATTGTTTAGCTTTATTGTTTAGCTCTCATGACATGGCCCGATATATTCTTATCATCAGAACACTCACATGCTTTTCCTAAAAAGGCATTATACTGTTCTTCCTCTGATATTTTCTTGCTGTAGTAGTGTACGCAGCAGATTTTTAAGGAAAGGTTTCATTTAACCATTCAAATACTTCACGGATCTGTGTTAAAGCAGAATCATTATAATGTAGGTCTATGTTTAATGTGGCCCCTAGCTGGAAAATGAAGTACAAGATATAATAATAGAGATAAGTGCTTATGCCTTTTCTAGCAAGCAGATGTGACATTCCATATGAAGAGCCTCTGCCAGTCCTCCGCAAGGACACAAGTGTGGCTTTAACAGTGGTCAAGGGAGAGCCCTATTCATGAACAAAACTCGCTGTGATAAACCAGTCACCATCTGTCACAATAAATTTATACTCAATTGGACTTGATGTAATTGTTTCACAACAATTAATAGCAGTTATTTGCTATTTTTCTTACCATACCTAGCAATGGGATGATGTATTTTTTTTTTACAGATTCCACATGTTATGCCACAGACCTTCATTCTGCTTCCTGTGCCTTAGTGGTTACAAACCAAGGCAACTGGGAGTGGAAGCACCTGTTCCTTCACTGGCTAAACTGTTGTGTGAAAAGATAATTTAGTGCTACCATAAAAGGACAAGTGGAACAGGATCTCCATAGTCTGGTCCATATGCTAAATCACCCCAAACTGCCTTATCCCACACATTAATCTTCCTTAACTGCTGGTTCCTTCCTTTGCATTGTGCAAAGATGTAGATAAAGACTATTGCAACTGAAAACAAGCCAGGCTCAGACCCATTTTAAATCACATGAGCATAAAACAATTAGTCTACTTCCTGTTTTATAGTCTCACACTATGCGGTTGGTGTTTAAGAGAGGTTACAAGCTCTCAGTACCATACATTTCTAGCTATGCATGTTCTAGTGCTTTAGTGCATCTTTTTTAAAAATTACAAAAAATATGCATGCATTGCAAATATGCTATTAGGGTATTGCATTAATAAAATGAGAAACATACTGTATGATGGCCTGTGATATCATATTAAAATTCCATCTGGGCTTTACAACCCTAAAGTAGATTATACACTGATATTGATCAGCCATAACATTACAACCACCCACATAATACTGAGGCCTGGACTCCACTAGACCTCTAAAGGTTATGTAGTGGTCCCTGGCACCTACAACTTGGTCAGCAACAATGTTTAGGTAGGTGGTACATGTATACATGTGTGACAGGACCGAAGGTTCCCCAGCAAAACATTGCCCAGAGCATCACACTGCCACCACCAACTTGCCTTCTTCCCATAGTGCATCCTGGTACCATCCCTTCTCAGGTAAGGGGTGCACACGCACCCAGCCATCCATATAATGTAAAATAAAACATGAATGAAAAGTGATGTTCACATACTCATTATAGGTGCTTTTGGCAGTGGACATGGGTCGGAATGGGCACTCTGAGGTCTGCGGCTACACAGCCCAATTCAACAGTTTGCAATGTACTGTGTGTTCGGACACCTTTCTATCTGGATTAGAATTACCCAATATATAAATATATATAAGAATATCCCAAGAACTGGTATCTTGACCCAGTCATTTAACCATCGCAACTTGGCCCTTGTGAAAGTTGCTCGAATCCTTATGCTAGTGCATTTTCCAAACTTCAGTGGCGAAATATTCACTTGCTGTATTATATATCATACCCACTCTTAGGCGCTATTGTAACAAGATAATGAATGTCATTCACTTCACCTGTCAGCGGTCATAATGTTATAGCTGATTGGTGTATATAATAATATTGTATTGTGTTGTTTTCTATTGCATGTTCTGAAATGTGTTATTTCTCTGATACTACAAGACCAGTAATTACAGTGTTTAACACAATAGGAAATTACAAATTTCACTCTTTAACTGTATATAGTTGAATTTAATTAAAGTTGCTAATTCTATAGAAATTATAAATAGTTATGTCAGTCACTCACTCATCGTCTATACCGCTTAATCCTGTGTACAGGTTCGCAGAGAGGCCTGGAGACTATTCCAGGAGACTTAGGGCACAAGGCAGGGTACACCCTGGTCATTCAATTAAAAAAACAAACAAACAAACAAAAAAACACAAAAAGGAACCTCTAAGATAAAGGCTTTGCTGTCACAGGAAACATACTGAATGTTTTGAAGCACTGACACCCAAGACTCCCTCCATACTACAGTATACAGTATATATATTATACTGTAATAAATACTTATTATATATATATCTTTAAGTGATCTGGTACATTCACCATACAAGTTCCTGTGAATAGCAATATTATTAGAAGAGCAATATTATATTAGAACAGATGCATAATATAAACCATTTTAATTGTCTTAAACCAGGAGCTACTGTTATAGAAAAGGAATAAACCATTCTAATTTCATAATTTAGCTGTGCTTGTGCAGCATTTAACAATGCCCAATGTGATGATTTTCTTTTTTTTAATAAAAGATGGAAATTTTACACAGCGATCAGAATCCTGCTCATTTACAATGGTTTACAATGCGTGGCCTTAGCCAAGTCTATTACTTTGATGACTAGTTTGTTAGACTCGTGTAGATTATTGTGGACCATTTATCTCTCTAGACCATGACTGGCTAAATAAAAACAACACCCTAACCATATGCTCTCTATGTCAGTTACAATTTAAACACCTGTGGGTACAAAATAGATTTTGGAGTATTTGGTAGGAGATGTCCAGGAGGAAGGTAAGGCTGTTGATAAGGACTCAGATGTTTGTGATAAAAGGGTCAAAGTTAGCTAGTCATTTTGCTGGAGAATTCATTATATTAACATAACTGAATAGTTAATGGTAAACTCCTATTAACATACATACAAAGTAATTAACTCGTAGTCCTTAGCCAATAACTACTCATTATTTTGCGTGATACTCATGCAATTGGATACATATGGCAGCTCAACACTCACTGCATTTATAGCAAAATATTAAAAAAGCATATATTGCTTTTATTTGCAAACAGTGCATGTGCAAATCACTCACCGCTTTTAAATTTTTTTTCTCTTGTTGGGTTTCATTGTTGGGTTCAGCACTTTCCATTGTGCTGCCTTTGGCATCGGCTTCACTGGTGTCGTGCACCACAATTTGAGTTGTGGGTGCCTTAAAAGTAACTAGACTTTCCTGAGCTCGTTCAGCTGTAGTAGTTGTGTCTGTCTGCGATTCTGGGGATCCTTGGAGTGTACTGTCATTCTGTAACTTGGAGTGTACTGTGGTACTGTCAGCATGATCATTAACTTTATTAGCTGTAAGAAGAAAATAATAATATGGT
>JAQMYJ010000015.1:18735636-18746712 GCA_030014305.1 Clarias laeviceps | reverse complement strand
AAGACCCAGCAGGGGAGACGATTACCCACAATTCCGCAGTGCAAGAGAGAGAAAAACCATTGGCTCAGTTGTGATCATGACGCTCGGTGTCAAAACAAGAAGCGCATGTGTGATACATGATACTCGGTACTCGTAAATTAAGACTTGCTCGTTTTTCAAGTCAAAATTGATTAAAAATCTTTGGTTGGTCTCGTCTTGCAGAAAACTCACAAATCGTGTTACTCGCAATCCGAGGTTCCACTGTAATTATTTTAACATGTGGTAAGACTGTAAAACTGGTGATTTTTTGATTGTATGCCTTGATGCATCTCTTTAGGTTTGTGGTATTTTTTCCCAGCAATTGTGTGCCCACACTGTTTCCCTCCGATATTAATACACATTTTTTCTGGTTCAATATGAAGAAAATAGGCCCAAATATCGTCTCTTCTCTTTGGCTGAAGTAATACTGCTGTGATGACGAAAAGATAAAGATGACTGAACTTGTAACATCCTGTCACTTCGCGTGCAAACTACTCCTGATATGTCGCATGCCGTGAGCAGAAACACTGCTGCTCATGCCATAATGAATGAACACCGTATCGCAGCGGATTGGGACGAAAATTAGTTGGAGAAAATAATGACAGATGTTTTATTATTTATATATATATATATTTTACACCACATTTTAGTCTAATTTTTTTTCGTCAACAATATTGCATGCTGATTTCTTCACTGTCACTGTTCATGGAAAAAGGTCATCGACAAATATTTTCCGTCATTATTTTGGATGACGAAATTAACACTACTTACTTGATGCTACGTATTCTTCTTAAGATGCCAAGCTGCTTAAACCATGTTCTCAATGATACATACAATAATGAGGTGTACATGTTAATAAAAGAAATGCAAATGTGACATTTACCATTATTTGTAATTTTAAACCAATGATTAGTGATTATATATAAATATATAGATAAAATATATTTAATGTATACATCAATAGGTCATAAGCAGTGCTGACTCTGTGCCTTCTAAAAGTAAGAGCCTTGTTGACGACATTCCTGTGGTATTCCATAATACTCAAACTCATTGTCACCTAAGCTTCAGAATGTTGACTGGGACACATGCTTGGTGCCTCTTATTAATATCAGAGGACACACTTTCACACCCATAGCTATCCAGCTCTTTAAATGTATACTAAGAGAATAAGTTAGGCTTAACATGGGTTTAGTCCTTAATAAGTGCATACAGCAACCCAAACTGATAAAAAAAAAACTTTGAGTAAACGTTAAAGCATTTTGTATATAAATAATGTCATAAAGCACAAAGAATGTATTGACTATGTTGAGCATAAAAAAATCCCTTTATTTTACAGCTCTTATACCACATTATGTTTACCTGTATTTAATAAACCACATTTCACTGTAAAATGTAAAAAAACAAAAAAAGACTATACTAAAAACTCCCTGAAAAATATTTTGTGTGTATACAGTTGTTGCCCCATTCTGGCTTCCAGTTACTTAAAAAAAAAAAAAAAAAAAAACATGATCTGTGTGATACTGGCTGGACTGGACCAAATTCCCACTGTTCTTAACACTGCACACTAATTCATGTGGAAGCTTCCAGAAGCTGGCATGTTTATTGAAGCTATAATTTTTTTTAGAAGAATGTGCACACACTTGTGGCAAACAAAAACAGAGTGCTTCTGTTACCTTATAAGTCCATAGCACATTAGTCTTATTCAGAGTGAAGTGTGATGTATCATTAAAAAAATGTAACAACATACTGTATACAGTACATAAAGCCAGATTTGCCAAATTAAAGTGAAAAGCAAATTCAGTCAATATGATTTGCCATAACAGCTTCAATGTGCTTTGGTGTCAATTTTGTAAATCTATAAATGTGTATTGGAGAGATGAACATTATTTCTTTAGAAGATCATCCATCCCGTATGCAACATGGTCCAATGGGTGACTATAAGGTCTAGAGGATATGATTAATATTATTTTCATACTCATTCTGATCATTCTGATGCACTGTGGATGAGATCAGGGTCATCCTAGAAGAGGTCGCTTCCATGACAATAGAAATGTTACATCATAGGAAGGTGATTAATCTAAACAACTACATATTTTGAGTCATGTTCCTCTCCAAAGGAAAAAGTGCATTCAAGAAAAAACCTTATTCACAGCAAAGCACAACCTTCTGTTCTCCTTTTAATTAGTCAGCAATTTAAACATCTAAAATAGCATTTAAACAATCTTTATGTTCTGTGGTGAATTAAATAATCATTCTCTATTTGTGATACTTCAAAATGAGCTAGCTGCAGTTAACTTTGTCACTTTAAAATATAGTTAACTGTATAATAATAATAATAATAATAATAATAATAATAATAATAGCAATAATAATAATAATAGTAATAATAATAATAATAATAATAATAATAATGATGCAATTACCATTTTGAAGGACAAAAATATTAAGCTTAGTTCAGTTTGACATGTCTACCAACCAGTACTTGTGCCACTACATGCTATGAAATGTCGACACAAGATGCTTCTAATTAAAATTAAGTTTGTTTTTGTTGTTGTCAAATTACCTATCAAAAACTGTGGTGATGTTAACAAGTCAGCCATACTGTAATACAGGAGAGATCATTCTGCAAGTTCAAGCATAACTGTACTCCCTATAGTGTACATTGTTCCAGGTCTAACATGTGACATACTGTAATAACGTGACCCAAAGAGCCTCACTGTTCTTCAGAGCCCCGAGAGATGTAACAGCTGAATGTGTTTTCCAGATTGGAAGCAGCACACAGAGGGAGCCAGTGTATTGATGAAAATTGTACTTGTTCCACCCATGTTATTATACTGTATGTCCTGTCTAAGACATGAAGAAGCACTGAAATGATTCCCAGGAATGTACGACAATCTCAAAGAATTTAAAATTATGTCTGATATCCTGTCATAATAATGATAATTCAGTGAAACAATTCTGATAAAAACATGTTCACAGTCCTCATAAAAGTTCATTTTAACTTTTATTTACAGGAAAAAAAAAAATTTTAACTACAGAATTTAATTGCAGATTTTCTATGGTTATAATTAAACTTCAATTAATAAACTGATTGAAAGGTCAGGTTATTGCCCACAACCAAATGTAAAGCATACACCTATAAAATTATTAATAATAATAAAAAAAACCCCAGTAAAATCCATATGTGGATTTCCCATTTATAACCAATATTATACTCAATATTATATTATGTAGGCCACCACTTTGGTAGCCGCTCTGTTTCTTCGGCCATGCTAAAAAATTTGCTTCTAATCATTTATAATCTTGCTCTACCTGACATTCCTTTGGTGTCCAGTTTCAGTAATTTAATTGTTAAAGCCAAACAAACAAATGACCTAGGCAGAGAGGATTAAAGGTCATTGTGAGGGGATCACTGAGAATACTAGTCTTGTAATAAGCTCTATGTTTTATTCACAGAGAGAGCTAAACATGTGGCATCTGGCAGGGAGGGGTTTCTCCACTGCGGCAGATGTGAAGGTCCCTATGGAGTTTTTCTCCTCCTTGTGTACTCTGCATTAAAATCCTGGACTTGGCCCTAAGCCTGGGGCTCACACAGCTGCTCCACCCAGGATCTGAGAAAGAACATCAGCTTTCCTCATCCTTGCTGTCAACCCCTACTTCCAGATGTTTGTGCAGCAGTCCAGCAGCTTTCCTTTGTCCCATCAGGAACCAGTGGTTTGAAATCCTAGCTCAAATTCCACAAAGTAAGATTACATTTATCTACAATGACTTTTTGCCTGAAATGTTAGCTGCACCTGGACCTGTACAGGTTAATTGTGATGGTTTAAAGTCTACAATCCAACTGTTTTTTTTAAGAAAATAAAAACAGAGTAAAGGAATTCAATTACCATCGGGCATGGAATGTTATCTAAGTCCCTTGAGACGTCAAACAAGCTATGACATCAATGCTTGTAAGGTATGTAGAGACCAGGCCTTGAGCTGCTACCTATATTCCAACACAACCCTCTAAATTTAACCACGCAATGCATTGTCTTAAAACCTTTACAGAGCACATGCAGTTAATTATATGTAAACCCTGAGACATGCAGTTTTCAGCATATCTTGTTATGATATGTTTAAACCAAATACCAGCCATCCTAAAATGGAGTGCAAGATCTGTGAAGTTTTTTTTTTCTTTATGTGTGTGTTTGTGCATGTGTGTGCTCATGCTCTCATTAAAATAATTGACATTTGCTCCTCGAACCCCCTTCCTATGCAGGACCCCATTTATAATCCAGATATGGGCTCCTGGTCAGGATACTAACTACAACCCCCAACACCCCATACCCCATTACTCGTAACAACATACATCTGTGCATGAAATGGATCCAAGCCCTTTGGTCTTTGGCATATGTATACAGATTCCTGCATGGATCAGCTAACTGGATATCTATAACTGCAAGCTTAACCTACACAATGCTTCAAGAAAACTTTATTTTTTATTTTTTTACAAAACAAAAAACGGGGAGTGGGGTTTACACCCTCCCTCGTTTGGCTAACCGTTACAAATCCCCTGGGTTCTTTAAACTGGTGGTTATTGAGGGAAAGGCAGCCATGAGAAAGCCCCGGTGCTTTCAGAGACAGGAAAAGGATGCAATCTTATGTTTTCAATTAGCGAGCATTAGATCAAATAGCCTCTGTGTTGTTTGCTCAGAATTAACTACCTGGGGCAATTATTGCAGGAGTTAAAGGACTTTTACATGTTTATTCCTTATGCATACATGATGCATGGTATCAACATTGTTTAATCAGCTCTCTTTATTAACAATCGTGAAGCAGTCATTAGGAAGGTAAAATAATCTTATGACGAGCACAGAAAAATACAGCCATACAATTAGTATATTTATTCCTGTGCTTTTAATATTCCTAATTTCTTATTACATTAGCCGAATGAAATGCGTTAAATCTTTACCCTAAAGTCCCACTGCTATGGAAGTACAGGTTTTGATGCAAACACTAGACTGCAAGATGCCTTGCGATTTTCCATTGCTAGTAGAGTTGTGAGTATCTTTGGGCTAATTACACTCTAATGTTTTGACCTAAGTCTTTGGATGTGCATGTTGCCAGAGTTTCTCATTCAAAATGAATGTGTAGTCAGTGTTGGGAGCAAGCGTGTGTTCTCCTAAATGCTTAGCAACTGTAAAATTGTATCGGTATGCCAACAAAGAAGGGAACAAAGGCAATTACTAGGAGAGGAGAAATGAGTACAGATGCATGTTTTCTCTTATTACCACATGCTGTTATTTTAAACAAACAAAAATTACAATATGGCTTCTTAGTAAGATCTGTGCCCTTGATATTTCAAATTCTCTAGCGTTGTGTGTTCTGTTGCTAGGAGTGGGATGCTGTTTGTTTTGTTGTATAAAAATATAGAACTCATCAGCAATCTACTTCTCATCCAGAGTTCTAATAATATTCCAATTATAACTAATAATATCTGAGGTGGCACAGTGGGTTGTCATGCTGTCTAATAGCTGAAGGGTCTCCAATTCAATTCTGCACATTGCTTAGTGTGGAGTTTTGCATGTTCTCCTTATATCCGCTATATGTTTACTCCACATTCTTCCTTAAGAAAAAACATGCCAATAAGTGGACTGTTAACTGAAAAATTTCTCCAAGGTGTAAAGAAATGTATGAAGTTGTGTGGTGTCATGATCCGGCACTCTCTCCAGCGTGTCTTTGAACCTCATGGTGAATGCTCATTGGATAGACTCAAGCTCCACCCCAACCACTGATTAATTAGTGATGGTGAAGGAATAAATTGGTTTATCATAAGGTCATCACCCCATATCACTAATTACTCTATATCTTGATTTCTTAAGTTCTTTGTGATAAAGCACACGCAAAGAAAGTCACCAAAAGCACTCCACTGTTACATAACAGTTTTGTAACTGAAAGTACGTGATGTTAAGTGTACTTTGCCAAAACATTTTGAGACTGCAGAAATGAATAGCTGAAGGCCATGAGAAAGTGACTGGCAATTTTTGGCTCATATTTATATTGGCTAGGGACTTGACTGTCTGTCAAAGGAAATGTTCCAGATGTAAGGCAGAGTGATAAAGGGCTACATAATTATCTTGCTGTTGCTCATGGGATGGTTTTTGTATTGAAATTTGCCATCTGTCTTGCTTTTATTACAGAAAGGTGACACAATAACGTACATGGACACTTGGAGCCAAAAATGTCTCTTCCACTTGTGCCAAGATCACGTGCGCTTGTACGGTATGGCAAAAAAGCTTGTTAAAGCTAACATCTGCTCCTGTAAACTTCAGCAAAACTGGTTGCTTGGGTGTGGATTAAGTTCTGTGGTCCTCAAACTTTCTGCAGGCTGGCTCAGCTGTTGCCAAGCGCGTTGTGTATGTAATTGGAGATCTGGACTGGACTTTTCTCAACATGTGTTGCAATAACAACATTAGTAATGGAAACACACTTCTTCCTGATCACACTGGGTGTGGACATGGTCTTCAGAAGCTGACAATGCCAAGATAATAAGCAAACCAAAACTACTACACACTGTATATTCAAAAGAAATAACTAAAAAAATCGAATAATACACACAAAACAACTTTACTTCCTATTGTACAAATATATTTTTAATAGAAATTGTAATGAATTTTGACCTACTGTTATTTTACTGTATATAGTTTGTGTAGAAAAAAAGTCAAAATGACTTATGTCTAAAAAGAGCAAGATGGGAACTGGCACATGGTCACTTACAAACAATCAGAGGAAACAAGCAAGTGACACAAAACAGGCCAGACAAAGCATGATGCCTCTCTAATGTAAGTGTCCAAGAAGTTTTGTCCAAGGAATAATGAAACTGCTATTTATACTTATTTGCTATTTTTTTTAATAAATTTTGAATTCTTAATTTAGATAATTCAGCAACGGAGTGACTGACACGCCCTTCTACTCCTGCCATCTTCTTTATGATGCATGTAAACCTTAAAGGACCTTGTTGCTCTCATGAAATTCATCAATCTTTCCATGTTTCACTGGAAAGTGAATATTGACCACCCCCAAGTAGAATCTCTCACATTAGTGTCAATTACACAAAGGTGTCAACAATGTAACATGCTAGTGGGAATGATCAGGTGTGTTAGTCCGTGTTTCTAGCAAGGGAGGGGCAGTGCAAATTGTTTCAAAGGTTTATTGATACATTTTTTAAAATTCAACCTAAAATTTCATTAGGTTTTTCTGCTGTGGCATAAATACATTTAGTCTGAAATGTCTTGAGGAACTAATGTGTTAAATTACTTTTTATCATAAATATTGAATTGGAGCATGATTGTGCTGCGTTTTCCCTACTAATGGCAGAATAATGGTGTGTTTCTATGAACGTTTTGTTGCAAAGTCTACTTTACTGGTAAAAGCTACCTTCTGCTGCCACCAAGTTGTTCCATTGGATAAGAAAAAGAAAACAAAAAAAACTGGGCGCTCACATTAAGAACAGTGTCCAAGTCCGACCTCACCCTGCAATTACCAGTAGCACTGCTTGCTATCCCGCTCTCACCTTCAATAGAAATGGGCAGAGTGGGAGAGGCTAGAAATGACTCTACACACTACAGAGCATGCCTGCTATCAACTTGAAGTATTTTAATGCAACCAATCAGGCATGCAGTCGCTTGCTCTGTTACAAAACATATACACAACCTCATCCATTACAGTGGCTGGTAAGGTAAACACTCATTTCCTTTGGATGAGCATAAAGTAAACACAGGAACAACCACATCCTTTGTGCAAGAACAACAGAGAGGATAAGACGTTTTCCTTTTGAAATGGCTTGTTAATAACAGCAGAAAATGGCTGCGTACTGCCTACTGTCTTCTATATTTCCATCACGCACACACTCACACCCTCTTTTTCTACACACGGCTCCACCCAGTCCATGAGTAGGATAAACTCCATAATTATGTTCAACGGCAAGTTTCCACTCTGAGCCAGCCCTCTTTGTTTCAACTTCCCGCTACTTTTTCAAAACCAGCCTACTCCTGTTAAATATTTACTAGGTACTTCTTTTTGCTAATTTATAGTACAGTATATTGGTAAATGTAAAGTTTAATATCATCTTAGTGAAATTAAATAATTTCAATTTATAGGTTTTTTAAATGGCCAATCTAGCTGAATTCGACTCTTCTAATTATTTTTGCTTTACCTGAATAAATAAAATAGCTGAAAATGCATAAAAGCAAAGCAAAAAAAAAAATCAGAACCTTGAGCCACAAAAGGAAATGCCTTGATCAGAAACAGATGCAAAATTTCAAACAGGTGGGAAAAAAAAGAAGAAGAAGAAGAATCATCAGTATGTTAGTTAGTGAATTATTACTCAAGTACTTACTGTGAAACAGCAGAACACAGAAGACTAAAGTTAGAGCCATCCTTCTCCACATCTCATTCATTCTCCTCATGGCCATCCGCTTTGTGAGCATGCTCCTTTGCGTGAGTGTGTGAGAGAGCGTGTGTTATAGTGCTGGCGGAGAGCTTAGGGGTTTCCTGTGAGTGAATATGTTCTGCACAGGACGCACTGGCAGGATAAAGCATGGTTTGTGCTCTGGTGGTTTTATATGGCTCCGCCACCGCCCCCTTTCCTCCTTTCCTCCTTGCCTTTCTCTCTCTTTCTCTCTCTCTTTCTTGCTCATGTTCTCTGATCATACACATCCAGTTTCTCACTGGATTGTGTAAGTTCTGCCATGACCATCACCTTATTTTTGTGAGATTTACAATTTAAAAAACAGAAGAGGCATCTGGCTATAGGTGAATTAAAAGTTTGAGTGTTGGAATGGACAGGAAGCCCTTCTTTGTTGTTATTTTGGACTTCTTCCATGAATCATTATACCATCATTACATCATTATACACTCATTGTAACCATACCCTCTCACCAGACCCCAAATCTCTATGCATCTAGAACTCACTCACAAAGAAAATAAAATTCAGACAGTCATTTATTAACCATGCTATCAAAATATGTGCATCTACTTTTTTTCTTCTTTTTTTTCTTTTTTAATCTTTCAGTTTTTTTGTTTTTCAAAGGACACACCTGTTCAAAAGAGGAAAAACTGCCTGGCTTATTTATCATATTGTGTGCATATGAATTTAAAACTGCACCGTGAGACATTTTAAACTCTTTTTTTTTCTTATTTTTAATCATTATCCCTGGAACACAAGACTGCACAGATGGAAAATGTGTATTCCAATTAGTCACCATAAATCCACTGTTTGTTTCCCCCAACACAGGATAGTGATTTTTCACATGAAGCAGTGTGTGTGTGTGTGTGTGTGTGTATGTGTGTGTGTGTGTGTGTGTGTGTGGGTGTGCGCGCGCTTGTATGTTTTGGGGGAGTGTGGGGGTGTCTGGGGTCCCAGGCTAGAGAGCATCTGGAAACAGGGCTGTGCTTTATGTTTTCTTGGAGATCACTTACAAAGTGGCTTGTTAAACAGTTTGGCCAGATGAGTACAATAGGAGCCTATAGTCTAGCACACAAGTCTCATTTTCTTTCCTTATATGTTTAGGCACAATAATCAGATCCCCTACCAATGAAGAGGCCAGCTTGTAATAATACTCACACAGTGGTATTCACCCGAATAACACTTATTTGTTTGCATACATATCCTAATCTACCTGGTTGTCCGTCTTGTCCATTAATGATATCATTATAACCTTACAAATTAATAGTTATCAAATCCACAGTTCAAGAAAAGTGATGCCCATATAAACCTTACAGAATATGATAGAAGCTGAAAAGTCCTTCAGTGTATCACAGTTATTAATTATTTTCTCAGGCTTTGCCAAAAGTTCTCAGCGTGGATGTTCCCACATGATGTGCTTAAGGGAGATGCTTGAATCACAAGGCTTGCCATTACGTTCATGGAATAAGCATATCCTTTGGGCAGAGTTTTCAGAATAGCATAATTTATACTTGAATGCATTCTTTTTATTGGTTGTTAGATCTACAATAAAGATCTTACATTTTGTCAAAACAATAAGCATGACATTGTTAAAATCTTACAAATAATGTTTAACTGCCAACTTCATTAAAAAGAATGTGGTAAAAAAAAAAAGTCAAGTTTTGCATCGTAACAAAGTCAACAGCAGAAATCAAAGCTATGTTTAATAGTTAAAGTAAGATCATTTCCACATACATTTTAATGAGAACTCACAGGAGTGTGTTTAAACAGCTGTGTGACTATAGGACAACCACTTGTTAGAGAAATTAATCAGAAAAATGGCTTCAGTTTGCTAATGGGGGATACAGATTGGACTTCTGAGCAATTGGAAATTTCATGTGATCCACATTAACTGCGATCCAGAGCAATGGGTGAATCACGGTAAGAAGGTTAAGAAGAGAAGCGCATGAAGCGATGAACCCATCATGCATAGTGCCCACTGTACAAGCCTCTGGAGGCAGTGTTATGATATAGGTCTAGGCTCAGCAAAGTTATGTGGCAAAAATAATACATAAAAATGTGTTTTCTCTGCTCCATTTAGAAACCTGCTTGAGCAAGTCTCAGTATATCCTCTAAAATGCAATAAAACAGTAAAGTACCATTTCAGTTTCAGAAGGCAACACATACCATGTTGCCAGTTTCCTGGGGATCTGTCTATCCATCTATCTATCTATCTATCTATCTATCTATCTATCTATGATAGCATACATATATATATATATATATATGATATGCAATATATGTATGCAAAGTGTATAGTATGCAAGGTGTGTCAAAAAGTTTGAATACTTCAGTGGTTTTTCGTTATTTTTCTTTTTTATCGTTGTACATTAATTCTGAAGACATCCAAACTATGAAGGAACACTTATTATTGGCAACATCAATAGAAGACATGGGATTAGTTTCTATTGTTATGCTGATGATACCCAATTATATATCTCAACAAAACCAGACGAAATACCTAAGTTGTCTAGACTAACTGAGTGTGTCCAGGATATAAAAGATTGGATGACCAATAACTTTCTTTTACTAAATTCAGATAAGACGGAGATATTACTTATCGGCCCAAAAAC
>JAQMYJ010000015.1:18724215-18735536 GCA_030014305.1 Clarias laeviceps | reverse complement strand
TGCACCTACTGACTCCCTGTGCTGAACTGGACTTCATGTTAATTTAAAGAACTTCTGTTATATTGAACTTTCAGCTGGATAACACACATGATGTTATATCATTTCTATCTGTTATCACCCAAATGAGGATGGGTTCCCTGGGTCCCATCTCAAGGTTTCTTTCTATTGCCATCTCAGGGAGTTTTTCCTTGCCACTGTCGCCGTTACCCTTGGCTTGCTCATCAGAGAAATTTCATTCATCATTCATTCATTCATCTCATTATTATCTAGACACATTTTTCTCACACATAACACACTTCCAAAAATTTTCTTTTTAAAAATAAATTTCTTTCATTTTTGTGAAGCTACTTTGAGACAATGACCATTGTTAAAAGCGCTATATAAATAAAATTGAATTGAATTGAATTATTGAATTGTGTAGTAAACAACAACGTGTTAAGCACCCCAGAATATGTTGTAGATTTTAGATTATATAAAGTCTAATCTGACTGGCAATAAGTGATACCTCTAATTATAATTATAGTAATGCCAGTAAAATTATATGCCAGTAAAATATGGGGTCCCACAAGGGTAATTTTTAGGATCTCTGCTGTTCTCCATATACATGCTTCCCGTAGAAGACATGGGATTAGTTTCCATTGCTATGCTGATGATACTCAGTTATACATCAAGGATGTACAGTACTATTACTACCTGCTCGACAGTGAAAGACCTGCGTGTAATATTAGATAGCAACTTGTCCCTTGAAAATCATATTTCCAACATTACAAAAACAGCCTTTGGAATAGCCTTCCTGGCAGTATTCGGGGCTCAGACACACTCTCCCATTTTAAAAGTAGACTCAAGACACATCCCTTTACCCTGGCATACATATAAATCATCCCATACCTTCATACTCCAGTACACCTATCCTGAATGGCAACTACGCTAATTCTCTCCATCTGTTCTGTATTTTTCTACCCATCCCGAGGCTTCTGGAGATTGTGCCACCTTCAGTAGACAAAGGCCAACCCTGCAAGGGTAAATGCATTGTCTCATATAGTGCTGCTAATATAATGAACAGCAGCTACGCTAATTCTTTTCCACCTGTTCTTTCTTTTTCTACCCATTTTTCTACCCAGGCATCTGGAGATTGTGCCAGGTCCAGTAGAGAAGGACCACGTGCAGCTGTATTCTGCTTTGTGATGGTTTTAGAGCTATACATGCTGCTCCTGAACTCCCAGTGATCCAGATCCACTCTGCCCCCTGCACCTGTCTGACTCATCCTGGTGCGAAACTGGTCAAACTGGACTCCATGTTAACTTAGACATCTTCCGTTATATTAAACTTTCAACTGCCTAACACATACTGTAGAATATCTGCATAAAATTTCTGCTATCTGTTATGACCCAGTTGAGTCTGGTTCCTCTCAAGGTTTCTTCCTATTGCTAAGTAGGTTTTCCTTGCCACCGTCGCCATTGCCCTTGGCTTGCTCCTCAGGGACTATCTAATCATTATGATCTATACACATTTTTCTCGCTCATACACATTTCCATATATATATATTTTTTATTTTGTTATGCTGCTTTGAGAAATGACCATTGTTAAAAGCGCTATATAAAGAAAAATTTAATTTAATTTAATTTAATTTAATAATCCGGGTTCAATTCCCCGGCCAGGCTCGATTCCCATCTCTGTGTGCATGGAGTTTGCATGTCCTTCCCGTGCTTGGTGAGTTTCCTCCGGGTACTCCAGGTTTCCTCCCACAGTCCAAAGATATGCAGGTTAGGCTAATTAGGATTCCCAAATTGCCTGTAGTGTGTGAGTGTGTGTATGTTTGTGTGCTCTGCGATGGATTGGCACCCTGTCCAGAGTGTACCCTGTCTCTTGCCCTAGGCTCCAGGTCCCCGCGACCCTGAATACAGGATAAAGCGGTATAGAAGATGAGTGAGTGAGAGTGAATTGAATAAAGTAGCTACATTTAGCTTCGATGACAGCTTGGCACGCTAATGGCATTCTCTCATTATATTTACAAGGTTGTCACCTGGACTGGTTTTCAATTCACAGGTGTGCCTTGTCAAGAGTTAAATTGTGACATTTCTTGCCTTTCTAACGTGCTTTAGATTATCAGTTGTGTTGTGCAGGGAAAGAGTGCAGGTATATTACTGATGCTACAACTACTGTGCAAATCCACTGTATTAGCACAAAATGCTCAGGTAAATAGAAAAGACAGTCCATTATTACTTTAAAAAATTAAGGTCAGAAATATCCGAAAAATATTACGAACCAAAACCATCAAACACTATAATGAAACTGGCTCTCATGAGGACCGTCCCTCAAGTGCTACATCTGTCGAAGAGGCTAAGTTTATTAGAATAACCAGCCTCAGAAACTGCCGATTTATAGCACCTCCAATTAGAGACCATATAAATGTTGCTCGAAGTTTAAGTAGCAGACACATATTAAAATCTACTGTTTAGAAGAGACTGCATGAGTCAAGCCTTCATGGTCGAATTGCAGCAAAGAAACAATTACTTCAGAAGAAGAACAAGCAAAAGAGATTTGCTTGGGCCAAGAAAAATGAGGAATGCATTAGACTAGTAGAAATCTGATAAGTCTAAATTTGATATTTTGGGGTTAATTGCTGTCTTTTTTAGATGTAGAGAGGATGAACAGACTGTTCCTGAATGTGTGGTTCTTACTGTGACACCTGGAGGAAGAGGTGTGATAGTGTTAGGTGCTTTGTCGGTGACACTGTTGTTGGCTTAGTCAAAATTGAGGGCACACTTACAATAACCAGCATGGCTATCACAGAATTTTGCAGTGACATGTCATCTCATCTGGTTTGCACTTTGTAGGACCATCCTTTGTTTTCCAACAGGACAATGACCCCAAACACACCTCTAGGTTATGTAAAAGGAATTTATCCAAGAGAATGATGGAGTGCTGCATCAGATGACCTGGCCTCCACAATCACCCAAAACCATTTCAGGTGACTACCTCATGAGGCTGACTGAGAGAATTCCAAGAGTGTGCAAAGCTGTCATCAAAGCAAAAGGTGGCTACTTTCAAGAATTGAAAAATATAAAACCTATTCTGGGTTTTTAACCTGATTTCGTTGACCAAAAAATTGTACTTTTGTCCTGTCATAATTTTAATGTCTTCAATATTAATATACAATGTTGAAAAGAACACTGAATAAGAACATGTCCAAACTTGTGATTGGCAATGTACATATGAGCAGTATGGTTTTCTATACATAAGTGTCCATACTGTAAGTAACCAATTTGTAGGTCACCTTTTCCAGCAAGGGGACATTAGGGACACCACAGTCATCGGAGGCACCACACAATGCTGTTTTTCAGTAAATATGAAGTGCTACCCACTCGCATGGGGTGGGGTTAAACAGTTTAATAGAGCAGTGGCATGAGCTGGAAAATAGTTTTGAAATTCATGTTCCCAAAAAAGCATGATCTGATGTATAGTATAAAACCCCTCAACTTCACAAGACCCCTTCACTTACTTACAAATGAATGTGTAGTTAAAATTCCAACAAAACATTGCCAGATGCAAGAAGAACAATCGTATTCATGATTTGTAATATGCCTTTGGGCACCACATCACACACACAATTATTTTTGAAGTTCAGAGGAAATGAATGTATCGTTTGTCTAAATGGCAGACGGTAATAGGCGATTTTAGCTTTGGGAAGACTGGGAGAGGGAGATGGGAATTGCCCTGGCACTGTATCATCTTGTATTCGAGGCCTGTTCAACAGAATTACATTAATGCCAGTAGTTTTGTCAGTTTGTTTACATACTAAATTACTGTATACTGTACATTTCAAAGTTCACGTGCATGTGTTCACATAACCATACACACACAATTGTATATGACTACAGTTATATTATTACCTTAACCTAAGTGATAACTAGGACTCAGTGAATACTTTGTTTTAATTAAAAATAAAACAACAAAGCATTAAAACTCCCTGGGTTATACTGTACACATTATTGTTTGGACGTGTAATTCCACAAGGAGTTAAATACAAGTTTATACAATATATACAATAAGGATAAATACAATATTTATCCTTATTTATCCCCTTTTTACTTAAACTCTAGTAAAGAAGTGGAGGATGGAGAAGAAACATGGAGATTGTTTGTAGATGCACTCCCACTAAACTTGTGCATCTGTTCGATCTTCATAATTAAGGATTACATATTTGAACAGAGAACAGGGATGTGCTGTTTGTAGTAGGAAATAAAAACCCAGAAGGAGCAATAAAGAAAATGAAATACAGCGTAAACTTTGAACCTTTAAGGAACTTGGGATTTCGGATTTGGCTTGGTGTTGAAAACTGCAAGGCTCTGTGTACAGGTTTCTAGTGGCAACTTGAAACCATCCAAAATAAAGACTCTTTAATATATTTAACAGAATAATGAATAACAAATGCTTAGTTATAAATATTTTATAGGTAGTTACAGACTTACCACACACGTGAACAATAACTGAAACATTGTTATGTTGCCAGACTTTGGCATCTAAATCTCCCAAATAGCAGCATGTCCACATGGCCTTAATATTTAGTTTCAAAAAATGACTTAGACAACATACAGGTATCTGCTGAGCTAGCCTCTTGACAGTACAAGCAAAAGGGCCAATTGCCTGCCACATGGAAGACCCGGGTTTGATTCCCTGCCAATGCCCAAATCTACGCCACGCCACTGAATGGCCTGCTGGGCCCAAACCTGTATAGAATAGGAGGGTTGCAAAAAACCTGTTGTGTGCATCAAATGGTCTGCTGTGGCGACCCCTTGAAGGGAGTAGCTGAAAGACCAACAGCAACATTTTTAGTAACTGCTTTCTCGTTGCCAGAGTGGATTTCGGGCACCTCCCTGGAACATTGAGGTGGGGATACACCAGCTGGGATGGACCACTAGTGAGCACTCATTTCTACCTGCCAGAGGTGCTATAGCATGAAACCACACAAGAAAGCTTGATCCCTTTCTTCTTCTTGTGTTTACTTCAATATCTTTGGAAGTATACTTTCACCACCTTGTGGATTAGGTTTCATCACAGTTAAAAGAGCATAAAAGAGCATGTTGAAAATAATTAACCAAGAAGTGTTGTCATTTGCATTCATATACTTGTGTAATCATGTTTCAGGCATAAGACTATAAAATCAGGATTACTTAGAGGTGTATGAAGAGATACCATGGGATCTGAGTGGATTTGCACCAAATGTCAGTAACAGCAACTTCCACAGTTCCCCATTGCTTTCTTCTCTCTATTATGGTCCTGTAGCTGCCAATCTCAGAATACTAATTATTATTTACAACACCACAGCAGTCAAGCGCCTACCAACGTTAAGGCAGTGATTACACCCTGCACTGTATTATGTTTGATCCAGAAGCATGGCTGGACTCCACCTGCCAACCCCTTCGGACATAAGATCGACACATCAAGTCTCTCTCTCTCTGCGATAAAATGTAAAAAATAAATGAATACATAAATAAATAAAACCTTGACATTAACAATTTCTCTCAAATATAGTATTAGATCGATGGGATCCTTATATCATGGCTCTGGAGGATATCATTTTTGACAGAAATTACAAAACAGTTCATGTAAGGGCGGACAAATGCCGTAAATTAAGCAAGAAAGAATGCCAGTAAATACGCTCCATATTTGGAGAACTGATTTAAAGGTTGGAGGTGTAATTGGAGGAAAAATATGCAGCACACAGTCATTAGAGTGCAGCCGGGGTTCATGTTAAATAAATGTCCTGCAAACCCATGTCGGGAAAACGTGTGCCAGGAAGCTTCTAATTCTCAACATGTAACTGAACCTAAATGCCAGCCTACTTGGTTCCGGGTATTCATCATATGTGTGTGTGTGTGCTTTAAAAAGCACGATGTGTAGTTTCCTTAGTTATTTATCGTAATCACAGAACAATGTGTGTTTAGGCAGAGGAACTCTCTGAACTATTTAGATTTCACACACACTCACTCACACACACACACACACACACACAAACACACACACACACACACCCACACACAATAGAATGCACTGCTATTCCTGTTACACACAAAAACAGCTGAGCTGGTCATCTCTTCTAAATATTTGAAGCAGGCCTAGTATCCTCCTTTCTTGAGATATGTGTAAAATAAAATTTAGAAGTCAAAGTTATTCCACCAGATATATAAAAGAAGGAAACCAGTCATAGAAAGTGAGATATGGGAGCTGAATTATTAAGGTTACATCTACATCTCTTGGTGTAATAACTGTCAGCATGATTGATTTGTTAGTACTGTATAGTTATTTTATTTTCCTTGATTTTCTTTTATGCTTTACATCACTTAAAGCTTAAAGGTTTTGTTCTCTTTTTACTGACTTTTATTATTTTTGGATTCTGTATCTGAGTGCTCTGACCTGATATGTCACCATAAAATAAGTAGATCTAAATGTATATAGGGAGAGAGATAGATGCCACATGTTCTCATGTCTTTATGTCTTTGATCATACAGTAAAGCCTCTCTGATTACTTAAAGGTATTTCACAAGTGATGTAAAACTTGTTATATACACAATATATTTATGGTTGCTGTAAAGGTTGCTTTCATTGTATAATTCCTACAGTGATTTATATATTTTTTAACCCAAACAGATGCAGTGAGTAGCTTTCAATTCTTAAACAACCAAGTCTGAAGACGCATCATGGGGTCATTGAAAGATGCTCCAGTTCACCAGGGAGCATAAAATTGGAATTTGGAGCAATGGAATAAAGGCATATGGTCTAATTAATCCACATTGACTCTATTTTAGAGTGATGGTCATGTCTGGATAAGAAGGGAAGCACCTGAAGCAATATACTATACCTGAAGCGTTATACTCTGTGGTTGCTTCAACTGCTCAGGTCTAGACTCAGCCATGTTATCTAGCAATAAAATGAAATAAGCTGATTACCTGAATGTACTGAATGAGCAGATTTTTCAATGTTTTTTTCATGCCTCATGATGGCATGGGCATTTTTTAAGACAACAATACCAAGATTCATTGTGTAAAAGAGTGGCTCTGGGAGCATGAGGAATCATTTTCACACAAGAATTAGCAATCACAAGAATCCTGACCTAAACTCCATTGAAAGGATTAAGGATGTGCTGGCGAATACTGCTATAACAGAATTATATTTGTCATGTTGCATAAGGCTGTCAAAACAAAGTCTTTTTTTTGGCCAGGCAGTGTATTTGGAAGGCTTTTACACATTTAGTTATACAGGAGGGGAGACAAGTTGCGTGACAAGGATGAAAGAGGACTCAGATTACACTCTTGTATTTCTCCCTCTAAAGAATTCATCTACTGTCTCTAGATTTATCTTTAAAGTGGCATTAACAGTGGTACTGTATAACTATTAAAAGTATTAACATTAAGAAATATTAATTTGAGTAGTATAAGGGCCTTGGTCTTGTGACCATACTTAACTGTTCTCTCTCTTTCTCTTTTCCTGTCAAACTACACATGCCGCTTCTGAGCTGCCCTCCGGACCTGTCTGACTCATCCTCGTGTCCCATTTCTGGTTGGAGATCACGTTGCATGGAGGCCTTTGGCTTGCTGCTATGATGACCCTGTGTGGTTTGTTTGGGATCTGTGTGATGACTGGAGTCTTGGGCTCGGCTGATGCAGACAGCTTTTCTCTGATGGCTTATTTGTTAACAAATGAGGATGGGTTCCCTGTTGATTCTCGTTCCTCTCCAGGTTCTTCCTATTGCCATCTCAGGGAGTTTTTCCTTGCCACTGTCGCACTCGGCTTGCTCATCAGGGACAATCTGATAATTATGCTTTATAAATATTTCCTCAAACTCATTTTCATATTTTTTTAATGCAATGTCCATTGTTAAAAGTGCTATGTAACTAAAACTCCCAAGCAGAAGGCTTGAAAAAACCTCTGCCATGTTGAATGTGCAGATTGGATGATCCACTGTAGCCTCTTAACGGGCGCAGAACAACAACAACAACAACCATATTAATAATATTTGTTTTTCCGTAGTTACTGCAGAATATTGAATTGCATGGCTCAAAAATTGCCCCTCTATTTTGTAATTTATTGCTGAGAGGCAGCAATGAATGGCGGACTTGATTATCATAGCTTCTTTAGAACTTTTTAAAATTTATGCATGGATTTGGCAGACACCCTGTTCGGAGTGATTTACAGAAGTGCTTTGAAGTCTTTATTAAAAGTATATCCTGACACAGACTATGAGTACTATCAATCTAAAAAAAAACAAAAAACACTTACTATAATTTTTTTTTTAATGGAAAAAGAAAACTTGGTAAAAGTTTTCCATTATTTGTCACAGAAACTACACTGAAATTAAATACTCAATTCAAATATTACCTGCTTCAGAAATATTAGTTGATTCACTTTTATTTAATAAAACACAAATGTCTCTTTCACTATCTCCACAATACCATAATCAGGCCTCCTTCTTTGATTTTTTTCCACCCTTATTGTCTGCAGCTTGTACCAGAGTCGATGCAGATGGTTTACTTTAGCAGACGTCTCAAGTGGGAAAAGCTCCGAATGCTAATAAACCGAACCCCACCACACCCTACAGAGCACATAGCCCCAAATGTCTGAGAGACAAAATATACCTCATATTTAGCAGATTTATGGACCCAGTACGAACCCAAGAACATTAACATACTGTAGTTAACACACATGTACGCACAAACGCACAGGCATGAATAACACAATACTTAAATATTTTAGCAAGAACTGATAAGAATATAATTACAAAAACAATGAGTATAGAAACCAGCACTTATTCAACAATAAAAAGAAGCAATCTCAAATTCAGGAAATATTTTTTACGTTTTTTTTTTTTTTTTTTTCACATGCTTTTGCCTTTAGGAGTCAGGCTTCAGAAGGATGTCACTGTTGATTCAAAGCATGGTCATGATTTACACACAATCACTCAGAACTGGTCTGCACAATTTATTTCAATTTTTTCCTCATTCCTTTGTGCCTCAGAAATGCACCCTTAAAAATATGGTCCTAGTTTCACGTCTTGGCAGAGGTTATAAAGGGATACAGTATATCACAGGATTTATCAAAGATTAACATGAACTACAGAGGGTGTCAGATGGACAGACAAAGATACCCTGACACTTTTCCTGTACTGTAAAGTGCTGTGCCATGCTGGCTTGTAGCAACAATGTAAATAACATATTTACCCTGCACAAATAACTCTGTTTTACAGAGAGGGAAAGTCAATTTGTTTAGATAGACTGTCCAAAAGTTCACATCTACACATGGAAACTGTAGATCTAGGTTATAGCTCCCTCTATTGAAAAATCTGTCACATTGTGTGGACTTGTTCCTGAGTGATGTTCAGTATCTCAGCAATTGCATCGTTATAGTGTTTAGATTGATTTTTTTTTCCTCATGAAATTTTTTTTTTTTTTAACTCATGAATCTCTTAAACCATTAAGAGACAGCACGGTCGGTATTTCTGGGGGCAGAATAGGTTTCACAAAAGGAGAATTTAAAACATGTTAATATGAAACAGAAACAAGGAATTGCTTCTATTTTTTTTGTCCCTTGTTCAATCCAACTTTTTTTTTCCATTTTTTTTTTTTTTTAGAAAGCTCATATTGTTTTTATTCTGTGCAGGGAAAACAGAAATGCTTGTTATTCATGAAAGTAACTGTGAGTACCCAGATGGGCCAGTCAGTCTAAAACAGACAGATGTATGAACCTATGTGAAAAACAATTCAGTAATGGAACAGAATAAGACCTGTTTATGAAGGTTACATAATCAACATGAAGATGAATGTCATAAAATATTGTATTTTTCAATGATAACAGTATTTCCTTTCCTGGGGCTAAATGAATGTACAATAGCTTTAATAAAAGAAAATAAATCAGCCATAACATTATGACCACCTGATTAATATTGAGTATTGTAGGTCCTCCTTTCTGCAACTAAAACAGTAATGCACTGTGTGTTCTGAAGCCTTTCTATGTTGACCAGCATTAACCTTTTCAGGAATTTGAGTTTTAGTAGCTCTTTTATTCAATCAGACTACATAAGTCAGCCTTCTCTCCCCATATAAATCAGCGAGCCTGAGCCTCCCATGATCCTGCCAATGGTTCACCGGTTTTCCTACCTTGGAACACTTTTGGTAGGTCCTACATCCCTCGATTTTCAAGGATCTTATTGAATATTTACTAATATAATATTTTATTTTATTCCCTGAATATTTACAGTAACGACTGCAGTGACCTCCTCAGCTGGGATCATCATTCACAGACATACAGCCTTCCTTAAAATGTTTGCATCATTCAAATGATGTGGCTAGGAGTCTCATCACTGCACTGTGCTTGAAGTCTTCTGTGCAGCCAATCAGTAGTCAAAAGGCAATTTTACTCCTTCTTAAGACATTTCATCACAAGTCCTGGTGTGACTTAAACATTGACTTGAACAATACATTGCAGTGGACTGAAAGGCTGCCATCCACAAAAAAGTCCCTGGTCTAAAACTGACACCTTCTAGCTCAACTAATGTTTACAGTTGACCACATGGACAAAGAAAGAGCCTTCTAGAGGAAAGTTCTGACCAGACGTATGTTTGCAGGCATCAAGATGAAGCACTTAGGGTGAAGCTCCAAAAACTGTGTACCAACTGTCACCCATGATGGAGGTAGTGTCATGCTTTGGTGCTGTAATGATTTCTAGTAGTGTGTGAATTTTTCTATGCCTCCTAACCTCCCTCTAATTGTGCTTCCTCATTCCTTATAAGGTATAACTTTCTATAGCCACAGGGCAGTGGTGGCTCAAATGGTTAAGGCTCTGGGTTACTTGATTACTGATGGGGGTTCAAGCTGCCACTGTTGGGCCTTGCTCAAGGCCTTTAACCCTATCTGCTCTAAGGACACTGTATCTTGGCAGACTCTGTGCTCTGACCAATTCCTAACTAGAATATGTGAACAAATTTAATACATTTTAAACAGTTAAACTGGTGCATTGCACTGCATAATGGTAGACAGAATAATGAAGGAGGATGACTACCTCAGAGGTTGAAGAAGCATCAAAGGAGGTTGTGGAATGGACAAAGCAGGCTAAGGTTAAGGTTCTGAAGCTTCAGCTCTGTAGAAAATTTGTTGACCAAGCTTAAATGTCAGATCCGTGCCAGGAAGCCAACAAATTTTATTAAACATTGCCCATTCTGCCAAGAAGAGTGGTCAAATAACAAGCTAGAATTCAATTCAATTCAATTCAATTCAATTTTATTTGTATAGCGCTTTTAACAATTGACATTGTCCCAAAGCAGCTTA
>JAQMYJ010000015.1:18669525-18716338 GCA_030014305.1 Clarias laeviceps | reverse complement strand
AGTGTGTTACTGATGGTAGCCTTTGTTACTTTGGTCCCAGCTCTCTGCAGGTCATTCACTAGGTCCCCCGTGTGGTTTTGGGATTTTTGCTCACAGTTCTTGTGATCTTTTTGACCCCACGGGGTGAGATCTTGCGTGGAGTCCCAGATCGAGGGAGATTATCAGTGGTCTTGTATGTCTTCCATTTTCTAACAATTGCTCCCACAGTTGATTTCTTCACACCAAGCTGCTTATCTATTGCAGATTCAGTTTTCCCAGTCTGGTGCAGGTCTACAAAATTGTTTCTGGTGTCCTTTGACAGGTCTTTGGTCTTGGCCATAATGGAGTTTGGAGTCTGACTGTTTGAGGTTGTGGACGGGTGTCTTTTATACTGATGCCATTAATACGAGTGGAGGACAGAGGAGCCTCTTAAAGAAGTTGTTTCAGGTCTGTGAGAACCAGAAATCTTGCTTGTTTGTAGGTGATCAAATACTTTTTACTGATGAATTTGCCAATTAATTCATTTAAAAATCCTACAATGTGATTTTCTGGATTTTTTCTTTCTTATTTTGTCTCTCATAGTTGAGGTATACCTATGATGAAAATTACAGGCCTCTCTCATCTTTTTAAGTGGGAGAACTTGCACAATTTGTGGCTGACTAAATACTTTTTTGCCCCACTGTATGTCAAACTGTGGGCGTGTCCTAAATCGACTGCAGGACAGAATTTATTTAAACTTTTGCAGTACTTACTGTATATATCTGCCTGAAGTTTAACCTGCTCCATAAGTGAAATCAAAATGCTGAGTAAAAGCGATGTTTTGAACAGTTATGTGCCGGATTTAATAATCTACTTTAAAATAAGTTATTACTAATAAGCTACTTGCTCAATGTAAACACTAACCTGCGCCAATAGATATTAATTAGAAAAGCTAAACAGAATTTTTTCCCCCTGGGATTAGTTAATATTTTCAGCCGAATAAAATATCAGAATTTTAACACGGAGTCGTTTTAAGTCGTTCAAATGTTTATTATACAAATGTGTATAATATGACTGACCTATATTAAAACTGATTAGCTTATTTTTAGCTTTAACCTTTATTATTATTTTTTTTTATAATTTATTCCTAAAAACCTTTTTCCCCCCATCAATGACCTCTACTTCATGCAGTTTAAGATTTATCTAGATTCTAAATCTTAACGGAGACATGATTCAGTGTGAAAATCTGTCTTTTTTCAGATTTACACGTCATGAGCGAAAACATGGAGAAATGGCAACATGCGCTCACTCAGGTGTCTCGATCTTTGCTAATTCCTTCCAGTCTTTCCTTTCCTTTGTATTGTTTATACATCATCACACCATGCAGGTCATATGAGTTCAAGCCAATGCTGTTTGTTTTACAGTATCGCAATTCCTCAGAATTGAGGAAAATCATATTTCAACTGTAACACAACCTGCCGTCCCTGTTCATGCTTGTTGGTTTAAAAAAAAACACTATTTTACAGAAGGGCTTGGCTAAAATGAGATAAGATGAAAGACAGTCCTGAAAGTATTAGTACCATCTCCTTTAATGCTAGATTTTTAAATGTCTTTCTTTAACCAGGACGGCCATGTCGACATAAAACCTTTATCAGGCAAGCAGCAGCCGTGGTGTCGGCCCAAGTTAACATTCCAACACCGAACAAGATAACAACCAACGCTTAATATTACTTAAGTACAATTACCAACAGGCACGTTCATCCTGAACCAATTCTCTCGTAATACCTCGACTCGAAAACCGATAACGAAATGTATTTAGCCAGTTGTCAGATGTTCGTGCCTGTCATCTCATAGTGCTTTGGCTGAGATAAATGTTAATTATATAAATGCGTGTTTTCAGGATGGGAAACTTCAGACAAATTAAATTCGAGGCATGAACATGACCCGAGAAGATGGATATCTATACATATGTAATCAGCAGTACTGAAAAATGACACGGTGCAATTTAGATTATACTCCCTCTGCAAGACAGACACCTTAGTGTTTGTTGCCTAGCAACTCCCTGCACTTTCACCTCATTATACCTTTAAGTTCACTTGGGACATGGTGCTCTTTTTGGCTTTATGGCCTTTGAGTCATCTTCATGACCAACAGAGATCAGAAGTCTAGACAGGAGCTCCAGAATAGCTTTGTCTCTCTCTCTCTCTCTCTTTCCCTTGAAGCCATAGGAATTCTTTAAAATTGCCTTCATGTTTTATTGGCTTTCAGTATTAATTAGCCTATCATTTTACACTCGTCAAAGACACCACAGTTAAAAATATATATATCACTTCTGCGTAGATTTATAGAACTCATCATTATTTTGACACACATTGTAATTGCAATTTAAACTGATAAATATAATATAACTGTTGTTGGTCTTTCGGCTGCTCCCGACAAGGGGTCGCCACAGCGGACTATCCAGTCCGCACTACAACTTGGCACAGGTTTTACGCCGGATGCAGTAATATAACTACTAGCGAATTATTCCATTATTGATCTCATTAAGAGGATGTTTGCCTCATACCTCAGCATACGAACGCCCCGCCTCATAAATTTTCACCTTAAGAACTAAAATTTTGCAAGCAATTTGTCACGACATACAAAGCATTTTTTGCATACAGGCGAACGGACCGAATGACCCCTGACTGAATGAACGGCAACTACATCAGGTAGCCTTTCAAAACTTTTGTCTGTGGAAAGCCAAGTGAAGTTTGTTTGTTTGTTTTTTTCATTTATAATTTAAAAAAAAATTTTTTTTTATTGAAGACATAGCATCATTAGTCCCAAGAATGTTAGCAAGGATGGTAGCAAGAAGAAAAGGGAGCCACTTTTTTTAAAGCACCCGTTGCCAAGAGGAATCATAAGTTAAAGTTAAGTGAGGTTTAATGTCTATTTATTTTCATATTTTACTCAATTGACATTTTTTTAAAATAAATGTTTAGATTGTTTTTAAATGAAAAATATGATTGTGTTGGAAATTGGTAATATTGGTAATATTTTTGGGTGGCTCTCTCATCCTCTGACCAACCCAGCCGTAGCTGATAAAGTAGTAAGGCATGTGAAAGCATAAAACATAAATATACATAAATATCAGTAATACTAGGCATAGATTGAAGATTCGTCTCATCCCCTTTTTGTGTTAAATGGCAGCTTGCAAACTAACTGGGTGCATACTGCCACCTGCTGTATCGGAGGGTGAAAATATGCAAGTGTACCTGAGTACGGAGAAAAACAAAAATGTGAATCCTGGCCAGTGGGGGAGCGGGGAGGCCGTAGCAATCTTTCCTTGGTCCGGAACAAATCAATCGTACCTAATGTGAAAGTGTCCTAAATTATTGCCAAACTCTACATTAATGCCTGACTGTGCTTATATTACCAGCAATAAATTGCAGCCTTTTGCTGCAAAATAGTTTCCACGGGTCAATCTGTGATTTCGATTTGTGCAGCAGTACCAGGAACCATGTAAAGCTTACACTTGTCCTCGCACATTGTTTGGTCTTTGGTTTTGTGCTGTCGTAGCATGTCCACCTCAAGATTTGGTGTTTTATGTGCTTTGACATGGTTTTCTGCTCATCACCGTTATAAAGTGGGTGGTTGAGTTACTGTAGACTTCCTTATTCAAACCAGTCTGGTTATTCTCCTCTGTCCTGTCTCATCAACAAGACGTTTGTGCTCACAGGACTGCAGTTTAACTGGATGTCTTTTGTGTCTTGTGCAGATCAGCTGTTCCTGAAATAATCACACCAGCCTGTCTGGCACCAGAAACTATGTCACGGTCACAGTCAAGGTCAATGAGATCACAATTTCACCCAGTGTGAACGTCTATCTATGTGATTTATTGGATCACACTTCTTTCATAAGATGGCCTGGTTGGATAACAGCTAGAATGAGCAGGGGTTTGGGTGTTCCTATTAAAGTGGCCAGTCCTTGTGTAAGAGACCACTTTTTTTTTTTTTTTTTTAAAGGCATATTTTGTTTACTTACTTTTGGTATTTTAGAACTTTCCCATAAGTTTTAATAAATTCCCTAGTGTGGATGTGGGTCTTATCCCTATTACAAGTCACTTAAATGTTTTTTATTCCAGACTTCAGTCATGCCTGGTGTATCTCAAAGCCAAATGAAATGCTTCCAATGATGATGGTGTTGACAGCTTGGGAAAGCTGATGATTGTTTTATTTTTAATGCTGTTAGGAAAGTCTTAATGACTTCACTTCAGATCTGTGCTTCACATATTTCATTTCCATCTGGTTCAGATCAGTACTTCTTTTGATTCTGCAAAATGGTTGCAGAGTGTTATAATGAACACAGGAGCAGAAATTCCTTGTGAAAAGAGAGTGAAGTTGTGCATTCATAGTCGAATAGGAAATAAGAAACCAGCTATTTTTCAGACTGCAGTAATGTAGATCACAGAGAGAGGAATGATTGCTGAATTAAATCCCACTGACATGGCACATGTGTGTTCTACATATGCATGGAAATTGAAGATTGGTGCTGTAATCTAAAACAGAAGATTTATTTTTTAGTTTTTCTGATTAAAAGGAAACACCTTATCTGAAATTAGTGTAAAATGTTAAGTTTTCTTGACTGGTATTCACAAAACCTTTTTCAGGATTGGTGTACAAATCTGTGTACTTTGAGTTAATGCTGACTTTCGGATCTTATTACCCACCATAAATATTCACCAGATGTTCGTTTTTTTTTTTGCTGATTTTTGAAGCATGCTGTCTTATGTAAAAAGTGTATTAAAAGTTTAATCTGTAGTTTTAGCAGGAAACCTCAATAAATTTGTTACTACTTTTACTAATTTGTTGGAAAAAATTGTCTAAAAGTGATATCAATTAACCTACTACTCAATTGTAGTGAAGCATGTTGTAATATCTGTGAAAACTGTTTATGCAAGTTTATATGCAACTGGGGTCTAAATACATTGTGAGATAATGCAGTCCAATGCAAATATCTGACTGTGTGCATTGTGGAAATGTGCGATTCACATAGTGGAAGTCAGTCTTCTATTACTTACGCATACGATAGTTCTGCCCTCTATGAAATGCTCGTTGGTCACGTGTTCTTTCATGCAGAGCTTGCAAGATCTGTGCTTGCCAAGACGTACAGTATAGCCCGAAAACTCCAGGTTGCAATGAAAACCTGCATTATGCTTTTTCCAGTTGCACAATCATGTTATAACGGTAGAAAGACTCATCAGAAGCTTTCAGATTAGCCAACTTTGGATCGCAGTTTCTGTTACAGAGAAAAACTGGTGTCACTGGTGTCACTTCTAACTCTGGTCTTGTTTCTTGCAGGTTTGTTAATGATCCGGCATGACCATTTCACAAGACCACCATGCAGGCCTGAGAAGTATTGCTCTGATGCGCATAGTCTGTGGAAACAAAAGGGCAATTCTCAGTGGAGTGGAACTAGCTTCCACAACCCCATCCTCAAAAATGCTCCAGACTTAAAATGCTCAGTAGGTGAGGCTTCACCATGACAAGCCTGAAACGCTCACCATCTGAGCGACCTGCTATGGGGACAGCCCAGGCCCCGGAAGAATTTTATAATCGTCCGATGCGTCAGACCAATGGAGGAGTAGCCCTTTTGCGTCCAGATAGCTCTTACCAGACTGGGGGGATGATGGGAGTACCGAAGATGGGAGTCAGAGCTCGGGTTGCTGACTGGCCACCAAGGAGAGATGGAGGAACTTTGCGTGTCCCGGGTACAAATGCTGATACAGTAACTCAAACGGGAGCTAGCTCAGGTAGTCAGCCCAAACTTGGTGCTCTGATTGGTTCTCAAGATTCTTTCATGCTCCAAAGCATACAAAAAACACTGCAGAGCAAGATAAATTCAGCCAGTTTTGGAAGTTCCATGGAAGAGCATTTACTCACAGTTGATGACCACAGATACTCCTCTCGTGGTAAAACTAGACGTATCCGGCAACGTAGTAATAGTGACATGACTCTAAGTGAAGTTGATGGTAGCGGAGATAGCGGAGAGGATTGGGGCACAATGGGGACGAAGTGGTCGCCATTGCACCGGGAATATGGCAGCACTTCGTCCATTGACCAGCATGCGGTTTCCTCCTCTGAAGTCTCAAGGAACAGCTTCTTTGAGATGCTAAAGGGCTACGAAGGGGAGAAGCCAGATCAACGAAGCCCAGCACCTGAAAGACTAGCAGAGCTTCTAACAGTCTCTACCAAAGAGCAGGATCTCTTGGACTCTGTTGTAGAGGACTCGAAAAATGATTCTCCTCCTAGTCGGTTGAGAGACCGAGACAAACCCCCAAAGAGGAGGTCCAAATCAGAGACAGGGGGTGAATCAATATTCAGGAAACTCCGCAATGCAAGGACAGATGTAGAGTCTCCTAGGGTGGGATCTGATATGGAGGACAACCGTCTTGAAGATTCCAAACCTCCCTTAAAGCCCTGGGTCTGCCAAAAAGGTTTTGCACACTATGATGTTCAGAGCATGTTGTTTAACATGAACGAGGTGATCCAGAACAGACAGAACTCTGCAGCCAAATGCAAAAACACTACTTCTGGTGCCTCTGCTGCTTCAGCATTTTCTGGTTCAGCAACCTCAACGCTGTCTTCAACACACAGCCTGCAAAGCAGCTCTCCTAGTGGCAGCCAGGAGGAACTTAACACACGGGATAGTCCCCCTTTGGTCCCAGCTGATGATGAGGGCAGCGGACTAGTATTGAAATGTCATTGTTTCTGTACTGAAACTGGGGGTGAATTTAGACATAAAGGAGGGGTTAATGTACAAGGTGAACTACCAGGAAGTGGGAGTTCTAGGGTTTTTGGAAGAGATGAAAATACACTAAGCCACCACTGCGCCAATGGAGGCATTGCTGTAGTAGAGGGTCCCAGAGATGCAGCCAGCTTACTCTGTGATCGGGACAAGCAGTATGTCATTGAGCATGTGGATCTTGGCGCTTATTACTACAGGAAATTATTTTACTTGAGAGGTAAGGCAGTTCCTTTGGGATACAGCAACCTTCTCGTGCAAAAGTATGTGTAGCAGTCATCTTATATTGTGTGTGTGTGTGTGTGCTCTATCCATTTTCAGAGCACTGGAACTACTTTGGTATAGACGAGCTGTTGGGTCCAGTGGCAATCAGCATAAGGAGAGAGAAGATGGAGGACCACAAGGAGCATGGCCAGCAGTATAGCTACCGAATAATATTCAGGAACAGTGAGGTGAGTTCATTCCTGTCACTCTAAACGTAAAAAAAACCTTGTTCACTTGTTTTGTATACATAATTTTTGACTTATTTCTAACTTTTGTTTAATTGATGTTTGAGGAGCAAAAACACTTGGTACAAAATTCATATTGTTTGAAAGAACCTTTCGGAGGCATTAATCTCTCCTGACAGGCCACTCAGTGCTGTTGCATAGCTAATTCAAGTGCACCAGCACACAGGGGAAAGGCTACATGAAGAAGGAAGGAACCCCTGTTCCTTAAATACTGCCGGTCCCAAGTTTTGGGAAATCTTTTTTTATTAAACAATAAGCAGTATCGGGCCTTTGAGTGGCGCAGTGGTAAAGTGCTCGCCCTATCATCTGGAGATCGCTGGTTCGATTCCCGGGTGATGCTGTAACCTCTCACAGCCGGAGGTCTAGAGAGAGCTGATTGGCCGAGCGGGGGCGGCATAACACACTCGGAGTTTTTTTGTAGTGACGGGGAGGAATTGGACATGACTAAATCGGGGGGAAAAAACTAGAACAATAAGCATCATCAATAAGGTACATCTGTACAATCGAGTGCTATTTCTTCCATGTTCTAAGTGTACCTCTGTGCCCTGCTTGTATTCACCCATGTATAAGGTTGTCTTTGCCGATAATTCTGGCACTGATTCTTTGTCGCTTTGTTTAGCTGACGACTTTGCGTGGGTCTATACTTGAGGATTGCGTGCCTTCCACTGCTAAACACGGCACTACTCGAGGGTTACCCATTAAAGAAGTGCTGGAACACCTGCTTCCAGAGCTGGATATATCCTGTCTGCGGCTTGCCTTCAACACACCAAAAGTCACAGAGCAGCTGATGAAATTGGACGAGCAGGGGGTACGTAGGTCCAAAGGCAAACGATCATGCATCATCTCTTGTTATCTTTGCTACCGTCCTTCCTGATACTTTGACACTTTTTTTTGCAGAAGTATCATTTATCTTGTCCTTACATTCCTAAATTTCCTTGACTTTTTTTTCTTTTTCAGCTTAGTTTCCAGGTGAAGGTGGGGGTAATGTATTGTCGCGCAGGCCAGAGCACGGAGGAGGAGATGTATAACAATGAATCGGCTGGTCCTGCCTTTGAGGAGTTTTTGCAGCTCCTGGGGGAGAAAGTGCGATTGAAAGGTTTCAGCAAGTACCGGGCTCAGCTCGACACCAAGAGTAAGTATCGTGCTTCCTCAGGTTTATAATAAAAAAAATAAGTTTCTCTAATACCGGACATGAGTTCTCCAACAATTATGAGGTAATTCAGTCACTATTTTCTTATATATAATGTTATTTTGAGACCGAGCACTATTTACCCCAGAACCGTTTAATTACAAAACAGCTTTTATTAACATTATTAAATAGATAGATAAATAAGTTAAACGTATTTTAAAGGCCTATTTGATTTTGAGTTCGGGTTCATTCAATCAAACTGGATAATACCTACAGGAACACTGTAGCTCTCCAACAGCTTGATTAAAGCATGACGAGATTCGATCAGGAAACCTTAACAAGCTTTAGGCAGACTGACTGTTTTCCACACACTTAAACTGTCTCCTTAACACAGCATGCTCTCTGTAATATGGTAGTCCAGTAAATGTTTATTTCCACATATTAGTCGTATATACGCTGCCTGGCCAAAATAAAAATTTCAAAAGCATCAAATTATTGAGCTGCATCAAGCGAAGAAAACAACTAAGGACATGTGAAATGACTGGAACTGGGTTAAGAACCCCTCAACACACTAACAACACCTTGTTGAATAGTGCTGAATCTATCATAGCTATATTTAATAGTGAAGGTAAAAGCATTTCCATACATATACAATGTGACTCGCAACGTTATGTGGCAATAAAATGAAGTCAGCTGACGACCTAAATGACCAGATTTTCGCATCAATGTAGTTTTTCTTCCCTGATGACACGGGCATATTCCAGGACTCAACTTGTGAGTAGTTCAGGCAGCATGAGGACTTATTTTCACCCATGAACTGGCCGCAGCATTGTGTTCTGTAATCAGAGCTAAAGGTGATTGAATGAAATCTTAGTGTGTGCAACTTTTTTTTTTTTTTTATGTTTACCTAAGGTTGAGTTGTGACCATTTTCTTAGTCATTTTGGACTTTGACTTGGAAGCACATTTTATTGATGTGTTCTGAATTTACGGTCATCAGACAATGCTGATGAGATCTTCAGAGAGGTTTTTCATTAAGGTTTACCAGAAAGAAGTTTATAATTGCTTTATCTTAAATAAATCTGAAACCTTGCAGGATTTTTAACTTGCATTTTACTTACTAAAACGTCCATAAAATTGCTACTGATATTCCAGATGATCTGTCTTTATCTCACTTTGGTTATGATTTACTTGTGTAAATATCGACTTTAGTCCATCCTCAAACACAAGCATATAAAATGTGAGCATGGTGTCTTTCTCTTTCAGTATTGTAGGCCTTTCCGCTGTCTCTCCCTTTGCAGCTGTTTCTGTTTCTCTCTTTCATTCCTTTCCCCGAAAGACTTAAAATAATCCCTCCGCAGCCGCATGTACACGGTCCATTTGCCTGAATTAATCTTTTTGTGCATCTAATAAAACCAAGACATGAAGGATAATTCTAATCAGGCTTAATTACATGTTCATGTTCATCCTTTGAAATGCCCCTTCATAATCTGAGTTTCTCATGAGAAATAACCTTTTATCTTAGAAGGCACTCGAGGAGTAGATTCCTTTTATGTTGCATGTGCATGCTGTGTATTATTTTCTCTTGGGTCTCATTAGGCGTAGATAGTACATGGTTGATTTATTTATTTATCCATCTATTTGTTTATTTATTTTGCAAAAGAATCCTGTTGCAAATTTTATTTATTAATTTTTAATGCTCTATTTTAAAATGCGAAGTAGATTCTTATTGTATGTAAAAATAGTTATTAGACATTGCTGCATTTATTGCAGGTTCAGGCTGCCTGCTGTAAATGGTCAGCATTGCATGCAACATAAACAAAGGTGCTTTATTCCCCCAATTTGTTAGAAGGTTTTGACTGCTTGTTACCCTACATTCACTTTTTTATGTAAATGCACGAGACAGAGCTGTGATTCAGGAATCAAGAGACATTTTAATTTATGCAAATTTGCTCTGACATGGTAAAATGACAAATCCAAACCAATGGTTTAAATGATCCTTTCTTTGGTCTACACGCTCTAAAAAAATCTTCACTTTTCTGCTCAAGTTAACTTCCTACCTGCAGTTCACTGTTTCATGTGCCAAAAAAGGAGAAAATGATTTCTTTTTATCTTCTCATATATAGACTCTTTTTAAATATGTATTGAATCAAAGCTAAAACACTAAATCTTGCAAGGATGTAACAGATTATTGGTGTGTCTACATTAGCTGGCTTTGCTAATCAGCTAGCTCAAGGTCTAGAATACAACATGTAAATAAAATATCCAGTGTTCATAATTATATATATTTTTATATAACAGTTAGTTCCAACTAGACGAGGGGACTTTAACCATATGTATCACGCTGCGTCACAGGTGTCCTAACAGTCGTTAATTACACTAACTGTCAGGCGCCAGCATGGTTGAAAGTAGGACAGTACGGTCCGCAGTGCTGGGAAGAGCAGATGGCTGCCAAAACCCAAATTCATAACCAATCACAGAAGCATTTGCTGAAGACAAAAAAAAAAAAAAAAACACACATCTGATAATGTTATGTTCTCTTAAACACCTCTTTGTTTCCTTAGTAATTGTTTCCTTCTGAATTGCCTCTGAACTATCCATGGTGTTTTGCTCATGGCTAACACGGGCTACAAAACTAACTAGCTTCTAACGTAAGGCTGAATCCAATATCAGTCAATCATAAGGCTGTAGCCTCTCTAACACTTAATCAACAGCACTGCTTTGTATGTGGAACAAGTGATCGTACACCGTAGCGCCTTAGCTTTCCATTAAAGGCAAACTTGGGATTGAAACCCAGATAGTTAGCATAGCTGATATGCTATGAAATATAAAATATAAAGAGAAACTTATGAGATTTACAGGACTGTGCAACACATGGTTTATTCCCCTCACCTTTTGGTTACATAGCTACATAGCTAAAACTACTTTCATCCCTGTTAATAAACTAACTGTCGATCGCCAGCTCTGCCAGTCGTGGCTAGTTAGTTCCGCCAGATATGTGTTGGCTAAATAACTGGTTAAATTTTGTTGATTTGGAAGCAATATCACACTCAAGGTTGTGCTGAATATCATTGATCTTATTGTGTATCTTTTATTTAAGTAGCTATTACTAGGAATAAAAAAAGAGAGAAATGCAACTTGACGTTTGATGGTTTGAATATAGTTTTAGCATGTCCAAATAATTTCTCTTTTTTTTTCCCCCCCATTTTTTTCCATTAACATTTTACATTTCTCCTGTAAAGTGCCATTGAGCATGAGATTTGTGGTTTAAAAAAAAAAAAAAAACGGGTGGTGTTATTAACGGTCGGTTACCTCTTCTCTTCTAGCGGACTCCACTGGGATACACTCTCTCTACACTGCATACAAGGACTATGAGATCATGTTTCACGTGACAACCATGCTGCCATACACTCCAAACAACAAACAGCAGGTTAAGCTTCTTTCTCTGTTGCATACAGTGTCTGCCCTTGCTCAGGTTCAAGTTCATGATCTTGCTTTGGGGGTTATTTCACCAGTTCTTCAACACTTTCCTGAAGATACCTGTATGTCTAGTTGAATTTGTTTGCATAACAGTGAGACAGGCATCATATTACAAGTAAATTACACAGTACAGATATTACTTAGATAATGCAAAGCAAATTCATAGTTGTCGTTTGTGACATTCCTAGGATATTATAAATGTCTGTGATACTGTGACAAAAATACAGTACGGTGCTTCAGAACCATGTTACGTATAACATATGATATTTTATTTCAATACAAATCTGGTGACCTTTCTGTACCATTGTTCACAGTTCTTTCTTTTTTTTTTTTTTTGTAGTTGTTGAGGAAAAGGCACATTGGAAATGATATCGTCACAATCGTTTTCCAGGAGCCAGGAGCTCATCCCTTCACACCCAAAAACATCCGATCGCATTTCCAACATGTCTTCATCATCGTCCGCGTTCACAATCCCTGTTCTGACAACACCTGCTACAGGTAAACAATAGAACCAGCAAAGGAGTAGAGATTCAGTTATATTGTTAATAGAGCTGGTCTCAAACCAGACAGGTGCAACATCACTGAGCTGGTTTTTCAGTTGTGTATACTGTATATACACACACACTTGTGTGTTTGTATACTGTTTATTTGTGTTTTTATATGAATATATTTGTGTGTGTATAAAGGTACAATGTACAGTATATCATTTGCCCCTATGATTTGTGGTAGTTAGTAAATTAAGCAGGTCAACCCAGACTTAGTCAGCACTGATGACTGATGCTGGATCCTGTTGTGCAGTTGCGTCCTCTTGCAGCATCACTGAAATTATTGCAGCATTACTGAAATGGTTACAGAAGTACCGGGTTCATCATATTCATGCTATTAGCCCTACATGACAACATTCAACACTGCTCTATTCGGAGTCTTAATGTGTATATGTACTATGCTAAATTCCCTCTGTCTTGGTGTTTTGGTGCCTCGTTTTTTTAAGCAGGGGAAAGCATTAAAAGCCTCTGCATCTCTCTGCTTACAAAATGATTAAGTCGTATGTGGCCATTTGGGAGATGCCTTTATCCAGAGTGACATTCATCTAATTAAGCATATGACATGTTAAGTCCTTTTTTTGTTGGGCCTTGTTGAGTTTAGTGTGCTTTAACTGACTAAGTACAGTTAGGAACTTTGCCATGCTAAATCTCCATTTTAAAACCATTAATCACATTCACAGACCTTTATTTGGTTCTGACTTCTAGCTTTAATCTAGAGAACCTGGAACAGTTTGGCAGTAACAAACCAAGAATTTAAATAACCCAAAAAGTCAAGAGGGATGTCAAAAGGATGCCCTCATAAAAGCAGAAACCAACCTGGAGGTGCAGGCTGTGGCAGAACTGGCTACAAATTGGTTGATAACTGAATTTAAGACTTGATTCCCCATACTCTAGCACCTTTGTGTCAACTGAGGTTCTTTCAGCCTGGACACCACCCCATCTACTTTCTTCTTTCTGGGAGTTCCTTTGACACCCCATTTACTAGCAGAACAGACCCCCCCCCCAGATCCACCAGTATCTGATGGACTCATCCTGCTATTTGCTGGACGACTGCTGCTATCTGAAGACCTTTGACGGCTAGTTCTGTAGCGAGTTGCAGGAATTACCTTTGCTCGGAAAGAATAGTCCCAATGCTGAAGACCAGACAACCCAATACCTACAAAGACTATGGGCCTGCTGCAATAACATGTAATGTAATCAAGACCTTTAAGTGGCTGGTCCTCAGACTGCTCTTCTTTTTAGTAATAGACCATCAATATCTCTAACAGGCACGCATAGTTGTGGAGGATGCTCTCATCTATAAATTTTCCACAGGGCTTACTGACTCTGGGATATAATTGGGGCTTCTGGGAGGATCATGTTTCATCCTGCCTCTTAGTCTCCTGGATCTTGATCTGACTAAAAAGCCACAGATTGTGAGACTCTAGACATGTATCGGAGGGGATGGTGAGCAATTCTGGGAAACTCCCTGCACCCAGCCATTCTTCCTCTCCCTTCACTCTATACTGGACCTTCTGTACTACACCAGCTAATGCTACCTGCAGATGTTCCTGAAGGATTCCTTCTTTGTAGAGTGTATTTATAATAGAGATGATTATAGGAGGTAGTTGATGACTGTCTTGTGGTGTAAGGAAAAGCTTCTTCAGCTTAACATCAAAAAGACATGGAATGTAGTGATGGAATACCAATGTTTTTAAGAACTTTTCAAGGTCTTAAAAACAGGTACAGTGTAAGAATTTGCAAGAATATGGGTTTAAGGTATTAAAGACAAATTAGGTACTTTGAAGGAGATATCTTGTCTATTTCTTCTTTATAACATCAGAAGATTTTAATCCATTTCTCCCCACACAGGCCACTCAGGTGCTTCTTCAGTACTTTATTTCAAGACTGGACTATTGCAAGTCTGCCTCTGTGCCCTATTTGTCCTCTGCAGTTGGTCCAGAATGCGGCTACACAACTTGTTTTCAACCTTCAAAAGTTCTCACACACCTCTTCACTTCTCCGCTTCCTTCACGGGCTTCCTGTACTGTAGTTGCCCGCATCAAATTCCAAACACTGATGCTTGCCTACAAAGCTTAAAATGGCCGAGCACCAACTTACCTCAAAGCTCTTATCACACCCTGCACTGCACCACTGCCCCTCCGATTCTCTAGCATTGCTCGATTGGTCCCACCGTCTCTCAGGATTTGAGTTAGACATGCATTTAGACAAACAGGAATAAATAAATAAATCCTTCCCAACAGTATTTGACTGATGGTGCTCCGAGGTAAAAACCTAGTCAACCGGTGTAAGCCTAAATGTAAATGTATTTCAGTCTGTGCAGCAATCTACGTGGGCTACTCAATGAGTCTATTGTTGCAAGCATTCTTTCTATTCCATGGTGTGCCAGGAGGGCAGCAGGAGATGCCAAACACCTCAGTGAACTGTTAAAATGCATCGTTTCGATTGTCATCGAATCGGCACCATTTCGAGATCCCAAGAAACTTATTGCGATCCCATTTTCTGCCTTGGGTATTTTAATTCTATATGATTGCTAACTATATTATTACCGTATACATGCAACATTGCTGGAATTTCAGACATATTTGGCATACATGACCAGCATTTTCATCATGTAACAGAAATGGCCTGAAAATGCGGTTGCACTTGCTCTCTAACTTACTGTGAACAATAAGAAAGTAAGTCAATATAAAATAATTATTTACATTCAAATTAACACTCAACTGTTTTGTCTGTCTGAATGGTTATAGTCTATAGTTTCTGATTGTGGCTTCGAAGTTTAGTGCCTTGCTTAGAGAATACTACAGTGCCATGCAAAAGTATTCATACCCCTTGAACCTTTTCACATTTTTGTCATGTTACAACCACAAACTTGAAAGTCCCATTTGCGGTTCCACATGGCCTGTTGCAAACAAGACTTCTTATGATTTCCTTTCAGCAATGGTTTTCTTACATTTACATTTCGGCATTTGGCAGATGCCCCTATCCAGAGCGACTTGCATTACACATCTGAGCAGTTGAGGGTTAAGGACTTGCACAATCGCCCGACAGTGGCAACTTGGTGGTTATGGGGTTTGACCCTGGGACTTTCCGAACCATAGTCCAGTGCCTTAACCACTGAGCTACCCCTGGTTCAGGGGTTTTGCCACTCTTCCATAAAGGTCAGATTTGTGGACTATACCACTAATAGTTGTTCTGCAGACAGATTCTCCTACCTGAGCTGGGGATCTCTGCAGCTCCTCCAGAGTTACCATGGGCCTCTGGACTGCTTCTCTGATTAATGCTCTCCTTGCCTGTCCTGTCAGTTAAGGTGGACTGTCTGTCTTGGTAGGTTTGCAGTTGTGCCACACTCTTTCCATTCTCAGATAAAGGATTGAATTGTGCTCCGTGAGATGTTGAAAGATTGGGGTATTTTTCCTGCGACAAAACCCTGCTTTAAACTTCTCCATAACTTTAGCCCTGACCTGACCGGTGTGTTCCTTGGGCTTCATGATGCTGTTTGTTTACTAATGTTCTCTAAGAAACCTGTGAGGTTTTCACAGAACAGCTGTATTTATACGGAGATTAAATTACACACAGGTGGACTCTATTTACTAATTAGATGACTTCTGAAGGCAGTTGGTTTCACTGGATTTTAGTTAGGGGTATCAGAGGAAAGGGGGTTGAATACAAATGTACACCACACTTTTTATATATATTTTTTTTTGTAAAACATTTTGAATGCCATTTATAATTTTCCTTCCACTTCACAATTATGTGCCACTTTGTGTTGGTCTATCACATCAAATCCCAATAAAATACATTTACGTTTGTGGTTGTAATGTGACGAAATGTGGAAAAGTTCAAGGGGTATGAATACTTTTGGAAGGCACTATAGCTTCCAGTCCCATCCCTAGTGAAAAGCTTGGCTTGTGACATACATGTCAAAATGATTTAAGCTGTGATGACTGTTTCAGAAGAGCTCTACAGTGCATTCTGCTCTAATAAAATTTGACTACGTGTCTGCTTCATGTACTGTTAGCTAATGTGATGGAAACAGCGAAGCACAGAATTTTCTCACATTTTAAAATGTGTGTTTAGTTATTTATTTTTTTGGTCATGTGTTTTATTGTCTTAATGTTCCTCATGAAACAGGTTTGAATTGCTAAATGTTGATGCCATTATGATAGTCAAATAGTTTGAACGTACATGTGCACACACATCTCCTTTTGACCGCCTCTGGAGTCAAGTTAAGTGGTGTGTGTGTGATGGAGTCTTCTCCTCAGACCTTTATCCCCCTCCCTCACATGCACTTGCATATACTCATACACTCACACACTGGTTTTCCAGCTGAATGACACTACTCGCTGCTCACAGAAAATGTTTTGCTCTCTCAAGGCTTAAAGCTACACACGCATACGCACATGCAGTACACCTGCTGTTGGAACCATCCATTAGTTTTTGTCTTAATATTATTTTTAAAGGCTGATGGACCAATTTTATACGCTTGACCAATCAACATGTTTTTTCTTTTCTTTTTTTTTCTTCTTCCGATAACACCTTTTGAAGAACACACTGGCACAGAGCTCTGTAATGTCCCCGTATTAATGGATAGCACCTTTTTCATCTTGGACACTGGTGTTCTTTCTTTAAATGATTGAGAGGAAATTGAAATCGAAGAGGAAGCTTGCTCTAGGAATTAGAGAACTATTGTGATGTTCCACTAGCTGCACTCGTCCTTGGCATGACTTTAATCCTCTCAGGCATTGCTTGTCCTTGTTGTTCGTCACTGGACTTTTCCTGAAGGTGGGGGTAATGTGAATCTCTTCATTAATTTGCTGTTGTTGTACAGTTGTGAAAGCATTACTGGTTTGTGTGTGCAGTTAAAAGTGTATCATTAATTTGCCCAACAGTATTTAACTTTAGGCAGTTGACTGTTGATACAGTGGCATGCATTTTATGCATGAACCCACAATAGTTTAAACCTTATATAATAAATCTTCGGTACCATGGCATAGTGGTTAGCACTGTGGCCTCGCACCTCCAGGGTCGATGGTTTGATTCTCATGCTGTCCCCATGCTTGGTGGTTTCCTATGGGTACTTCCACAGGATTGGGTTAATTGGTGTTTCCAAATTCACCATAGTGTGTGAATGAGTAGGTGCATGTGTGCCCGGTGATGGATTGGCATCCCATCATAGGTGTACCCCACCTAGTACTTTGAATCCCCAGGGATAAGGCGATAGTTTGTTCAATATTTACCTTGGTTTTGAAGTTATAATTTGGCAAGTTTTTTAAAAAGTTTTTAAAAGCGAGGTGAAAAAAAGTTAAATTTATTATGAATTTAATTTATTCAAATATGTACTTGTAACTAGTGGGGAAACTGGCCATATTTTGTTGAACACATAAGGAATGCATATGAAGAATGTAGGCAAAGTGAACAAGACTTGTATATACGACAAGCACTGTATATACGACATGCTCTGCTCCAGTAGTAGGCAAAGATGCAAAAATTATTGCAAGAATGATTGCTCTGTGTTTTCTATGTGCTATAATAATCACAACAGTAGATTCTTTTTTTTTTTTTTTTTTTACTCAACCCCAATTTTTGCCAGATTTTCTCCACTAATTTGGTCGTGTCCAATTCCTCCCAGTCACTAGGGGCTCCCACATTAAGCTCATACCGCCACTCAGTAGGGAGGTCCGTAGACCGCCCATGTGTTTCCTCCGACCCACGGGACGTCACCAACCATTTTTTTTCGAACTGCTTGCTCACGCACCGTTGGGGGCGGCGTAACACACTCGGAGGAACAGCGCTATCCTTCCGCTTACGCGAGCTCACAGACGCCCTTGACTGGCTTGTAGAGACGTCGTTAATGTGGGAGCGCAAAGTACCTCTCATCCCTCCCCCCTGAGAGAGCTCGGCCAATCAGCTCTCTCTATGCCTTCGGCTGTGAGAGGCAACAGCATCACCCGGGGTTCGAACCAGCGATCTCCGGATGATAGGGCGAGCGCTTTACCAATGCGCCACTCAGCAGTAGATTCAAACTGGAGATTTCTTTAAATGCAACTTTACGAAATGTACTAACCCGTAGCAAGAAATCCAGTATACTCAAAGTCTCTTATCTGCCCCCAAAACTATGCCTGGAGCTATTCAAAAGACTGCGCCCCTCTCCCTTTCTTGAAATTGAGCGCATTTCTCAAGAGGAGCAAAAGGCCAAGAATGATTGACATGGCGTCACATGTTAAGTAAAGCACGACAGAAAGCAGTCTGTGATTAATCACGAATAATCAAAATTTTAAATGTTCAGATTTACTTGTATTATAAATATGCAATGGTGGAATAAAGAAATGCATGACAAACTGGTTAGAGGAAAACTGATTATGCAGTTTTATAATATCCCAAACATTAACATTTAACAAATGTTAATTAAACATACTTTGAATGGGACTGGCACTGCATGCATTGGTTGGTAAGTATGGAGTGTAACAACCAACCCGGGTCCTTGGATCGAAAATCAACAACCTAGAGCCTTCGAGCCCGAGCCACTACTCCCATATCTTACATTTAATGTATTCTTGTAAAAATAGTTCCTCTTGAAGGAAGCTCGAGCACGCAACTTTGGTTTTACCCAAATTTCCATCCAGAAGCTTTTTATAATGAAACATGCCGTTCGGCACACCTGGTAAGGTTTCTTCAGTCGTCTTATTATTCGCGTTGCCATTATCATAAACAGCCAGGTAACCGTGCTGCGATTCTGGGAAGCCACTAGGATCAAACTTGGTCGTATGACTAATTTGCATTAAAAAATTGTAATACACACACACACACACACACACACACACAGTATAAAAGAATACTCTTGGAGATCCTGTAATTGGCTCATGGAGGTTACGGATGTTTGCGGATCTGTACTAAAAGCCAAAATCGGTCAAGAGTCAGTCTCGGCTAACAAATTTCTAGTAAATTCAACAGGTCTTCCTGGTTCATTTCCATATTTGCACTCAGGCATGTATGGTTTTTAAATGCCCGCCTACTTTCCCGCTCGTTTCCATAAATTTCCATTCTTATTTCCAGACCGACACTTTTGCCCAAGTGACCTACCTAGTTTTATTTGCTCAGTCTTTTTGGTGCAAACATGAGGCATGTATTTTAAGGGCTTACATGGGGATCACTGCTGTGTAATTTTAATCATGCTTTTGTGTCATCCTCATAGAGAATCACTGACTTACCTCCTACAGCTGTGTTTTTCAGATATATGTGTGTATGTATGCATGTGTGTATGTATATGTGTATGTATGTATGTGTGTGTGTGTGTGTGTGTGTGTGTGTGTGTGTGTGTGTGTGTGTGCACGCAATGTAAAAAGTGATTCAGCAATCCATCAAATATGACAAAAAAATGTCTGTGGTTAATACAAGAATGTGAACTAGAATTATTTAAATACTATATAGCTTTATCCAAAGTAAAAATTGTATAAATGACATTTGCACTAGGATATTTTATAACTGATGTCAGTAAAGTACACAGTCCAACTACCACACATCTTGTTATGCATATACATACAGTAGCAGAAGACAATAGTGACAAGTTTGACATAAAGCAAACAACACAGCGAATCAAAGAAGTTTCTGATGACTGAAGCAGGGGATTTGTTTTTTACATGAGTGCACACAACTGAAGCACACTGACACTTATAAAGTCTGTTAAAAATGAAGTTGGTTTACATTATATTGTTAAGCTTTAATTTTTTATGCAATCTTTTAAAACATTTAGCGTACACATGAACAACTTTTGCTCTAACCTATGGAGTCCAACTAGGGACCGTAAGACAAATGGCGACCATTGTATTTATTCCTATTTTATGACCGTGGTGTGAGACATTCTCAAACGCATTCACACACTACGGGCAAATTGGGAGCTTCTAATGTGCAGGTTTTTGGGCTGTGAGAGGAAAAGTCGACATGCTGAATCTGTACTTGGTACAGAGAGCGCCCCTAGCGGTCAGTGGTACTACTACACAGAAGAACACATTCGAATGACCACGGTGGTTACAACTTCAACGAGAAAGGAGAAAGCAGACTCCATTAAAGAGGTTTATGTTTTTAAACCTGTCAAAAAATATTAAATTTCTTTTGCAAGCATGAACACGTTAATTTTACCAGAACTAATATATGTACAAGAAATGTTTTAATTATACCTGTTTTAGACTCAGTGTAGTACCATATTTCAGCCGCTGGGAGGGGCACTGCCTCTCCTGCCTCACCGCAAACGTCGCCCGTGTCCAAAGCATATGCATATTTTACTTCTTTTATTAGGTTAAATTAACCATTATTTTGCAAGTGCTCTCACAACTAGGAAAAAAAATCCATTACTGTTACTATTTAGTGTGTGTGTGTGTGAGATATGTGTTCACCCATTGTTTCTGCGTGCCCGCTCATTTGGGTAGTTTCTTAGGTTCTTTATAATGAGTTCTGTTTCTTGTTTGTTATTGACCTACAGTTAGTAGTAATATAGCATTTATAATGCTAACTAGCTAGAGAAATCACATATGTTCCAAGGGATATGCAAAACAAGGTTAGAGCAGTGGATACTTTACTTTATTCTATTTTTAGAAACAAATACTGTAAGTACAATTGACTATACAGTGAAAGTATGCAGTGCCATTAAAGTATCTTACTCTAGCACAGGTTGAGATATTTTTGTCAGGCTATTGCAGCTTGTCCAATTATTGATACAGTGAGCTTACGAATGTCCAGATGGACTAAATCAGACCTCTCGTGACCTGCTAATTAGACATAGACTTGGCTACTTGTATTGGCCACATGGACAAGTATCAGACACAGAATATACTGGCTCAGAGAGAGAGAGAGAGAGATTGTGCAAATCATTTAAACATGTATTTTTTTCATTCACAAGCACGCTCAGTGCACGGACCAGCACTAGCAACGGCCATCTTTCTTTTATCGTTTCTTCATTCGTTTCACTCATTTTATATTCATGTGAGGACAGAGTTTTCAAATGTACAAATCCTTCACCTTAGCTAATGTTTCCTGTCCTAAATGCCTGAGCTTTAAGATATTTCCTGTATTGACTGAAAACCAGTGGCATCTACTGCAACCCCCCACAAATGGCTCCACCGAGGTATTTTGGCCAAGCATCCAATCAGTACTCGTTACTTCATTCCACTGTAATATAATTTGTCTGGGAGGGCTCTTGACAAAGTGTCTAGCTCCGTCTAATGGTAGACGGTGAAGACAAACTGCATCCCCAGCCTGCATTTGCACCATCGCTTATCTTGTTACGCCGCATGCCCAAGAGTGAGCGTTCATTGATGGCAGGGCTTAAATTGCATGCTAGGATTAATCCTGGCTAAATGGGATAAATGGGCAGCCATTTTTGTTTTTAAGGGGTTTTATAAGGGGGGCATTTTGCTGAACCATCAGATTTGGTTGTGATACTAGATGAAATGTGATTTCTTTACATGTACTGTAAATGTGGCTGTGGAGGAATTATAAACTACAGCATTTAATAAAATGCTGACTGTAACAAATGTTGTTTTGTATTGTTTGTCAGTTGTGGAGAATGGGGTCAGAAGATATGTTAATTTGAAATTTAAATGGAAAACGCCCTTATATCATACAAATAATCATTAGTTCATCTCAAAATTTAACATAAGGCGCTGGACATTTTTAATACAGGCTTATGAGTGTGCAATTGAAATCAACTTAAAAAACGCAATCACGCCATCATTCCGCACATTTCACAGTAACACATAAAAATTTTAGTTCATACCAAAATTCAACAGATGCCGTTGTATATTTTTTAAAACACGTGTATGAGTGTGCAGTTAAATTCTACGTGAACAGTAGCAGTAACAGAAAGTTGCAGGCAGATATTTCCACCCTGTTTTTGTTTAATTTTGATGATTGAAACTTACAGCTCATGAAAATCAAAAATCCAGTATCTTAAAATATTAGATAATTAAGATCAGTCAAGTTACTGTACAAACCAGAAATGTTTAACTTGTGAAAAGTGTTCATTTACACTATGTTCATTTATTCACACAGTACTTGGTTGAGGAACACAAGTGATAGTACAGCAGGGCTGCAGACTGTTCACCTGTCATACACTCACAAAGTGCCCTTGTGATTGAATCCACCTTGCTGTACTATCACTCTCAAGCACTGTCCATTGTTAATGATTCAAAATTAGCTAATGTTAGTCAAGGAACATCCCCAACTACCAAGAAAAGTAAACGGCCAAAAACTCCAACCTCCTCTCACTCTCCTCTCTATAGATGCCTTCAGTGCAGAGACTCTGAGTGGACCAGTGAAAGTTCTCAGGTAAATTAATCCCAGCCCTTATGTTATTTAGCAATCTGATTGGATGAAAGGCATTCCATGAGTGGTGGTAATAGACTGTAATGACTAATAAATACTAACTGTCGGTTGCACCCTGGGTGAAAGTAGGTCTGTACGGACCGCAGTACTGAAGAGAGTGCGGGTACAGTAGCTGGGTTTATTCAAATCCAGTCCCAGGATTAATTTAGCAAGAAATGACATCTGATATTGTAAAATATTGGTATGTTTTAAACAACACATCGTCCCCTAAGTTGTTCTGAATTCTCTCTCTTTTATTTATCATTAAACTGATCTAGAAAGCTAACTAGCTTCTAACACAAGGCTGAATCCTGTGACCTGGAAGTTAAAGTAGCTGATATTCTGAAGCGGAATAAGTTGAAATATAAAGAGAACATTTACTGGACTGTCCACCACCTCCATGGTTTATTCTCCTCACCTTTTATCTACGTTTTACTACTTTCACCCCTTTTAATTACACAAACTGTCAGTCGTCGGCTCCTCCAGTCGTGGTTAATGGGCTGTGCCCTCATGCCTACGTGTCTTCAGACTGTGCCCTTGTGCTTACGACCGCATCACAGCTATACTATACTAGCACTACTGTGAACCCATTGCTCCAGTTTAATTCAGCATGGCTACATACTATAGGATGCCTGATTACATTATGAAGAGAGGCACATTTTTGCTACTAAAATTGTTTACATATTTTGGGCTGGTTCCTGAAGATCTATGTTTGTCTGGAACTCTACAGTATGTATACACTGAGTAGCCATAACATTACAACACAAAACATTATATACATTATTGTGTAGGGTCCTTTTGTGCCACCAGGGCAGCAATGAGAGATCTGGGGTATTTGGAGGCTGGATCAACAACCATGAATGCCTTGCCTGCTCAGCCCTATACATGACAGGCTGTGATGCACTCAGTGTTCTGATACCTTTCTAGGATAGCCAGCTTTAACTTTTTCAGCAATTTGTCCTACATTGGATTTTCTGTGTGATCGGACTGGACTAGACAGCCTAGCGTTAGACCCCACAGGCATGGATGATCCTTGGGCGTCCATAATCCTATCACCTGTTTTCTGTTGTAATGTTATCAATGCTGCAAAGTTGAAACTGTGGTTTATGTGTATCAGGTCATCTGTGGGATAATTAAAAAAATAAATAAATAAAGTCAAAAAGTCAATTTTCTAACCAGTAAAATTTATTTATATATAACAACAGTACAAATTGAATCCTTGGCTTGCAAAATAGGTGTGCTTCATATTTACAATAGGTACACAATAATATATAACAAAACCTAAAGCAAATAAAAAAAGACCAAACTTTTTTTTTTAAATACTTTAACATTCTTACAGTTTTCACAACACTTTTATAAAACAACAATAACAGACAGCAATAAGTACTATTATCATCATGGTCATCATTATTATGTTTTTGTATTAACTATATTACAGACCTCCAGTGTCTAAAAAAGAAAACGTTCTATAAAGGTTTGTGTAAATGTAACATATATCCAGGTAGCATTCTGACTGCAGAGATCTCTCCCATTATTTATTTTTCTTCCTCCAGCGAAGGACTGGATTTGGTAATGTGAAGAGTACATGAGTATAATTCTGTAGCATGCTTTTTGACCACCGACAGCAAGATGTGAGCTAATAAAGTGCACAAAACCAAAGTAGGAAAAGGCTGCACTCGATGGATCACTGCACATCAATTCTGTGGTTTCAAACTAACGTCTCATGCTCGGAATTTCTATTGTTTTTGGATAAGACTGAGAGGAAAAATAAATGAGCTCACAGCACACCTTACAAGAAGCATTAAGGTACAGAGGGGAATGTTAGACCTGTATGATGCAATTGGTAAAATGAAACAGATATTTGTTATTCATTTAGGTGTAATGTTTACAGATGTACTGTATATTTAATGTAACAGACCTCTGGCGCTATTCCCTAAAGAGTTGGCATTATTCTGAATAGATTGAAACCAAACCACAGTGTCATCATTAAATTCCTAAGAACACTGACTTGGCAAAAAAAAAAAAGACCCATTAGTGTTTCAGATAGGTCAAATTATTGGGATGCACGAAACAAAAAAAACTAGGAGCACAAGTCAAGCATCAGTGTTGTAGTTACTTTCGCTTTTGTGGAACCATTTGGTCTGGGGATTTCTTAGCTCACTCTTGAATGCTGTGCTACTGACACAATACTTCTTTTTTAAGACTTCTTCTGGGAAATCTAAGCTCTTAAGTGTGACTGTGAAGTTTAGGGGGAAAAAAAACAACTAAGAGCCAAACCACCCTGTTTAATTACTCTGACCGTATCAACATTACCATTCCAATTGTAAAAAATGGGAGGAGCTAATAGTGTGAGATGTGGGAAAGATGGCTGGAGCTGGAATGGACTTGTCTGTCTGACAAAGAAAAAATATAGGAAGACCTTTGAAGCAAGCTGCGCTTCTGTATCACCTGATGTCACTGGAATATGACATGTCTTATGTCTGTGTGTGTGTGTGCGTGCGTGCGTGCGTGTGTGTGTGTGTGCGCGTGTGCGGGTCTCAATGAATGAAATTCACATGCTCAAGTGCATTTTAAATGCCTATATATGACTATATACAAACGGCATTCCTGCTGTGTTTCTAACGTGCTGTTGCTTGACAAATTAATTCCATGTCAGTCATGTCAGTCGTCTTATTATTCCTCACTCCCTCCTATTTTTTGATGTGCGTTCCATGTATACTCTATTTTTTTTTATCTCCTGATCTTGGTGTGCACATGACTAGCTGAGATCAAAGCCACGCTTCAAAGCTGTGGCAGGAAACTGAGAGTAAAGCCCCCCTATCTCTCTATCCCTCCCCCCAATCTCTCTTTCTTTCACCTTTTCTCATTTCTATCCTTCCCAAACACTCAATGCAAGATGGGCTAAGCAATAAAGCATTGCGGAATGTCGGTGCTCTTTTAACCTTTCGTTCGTCTTTTATTTTAGTCATCTTTTTTTTTTTTCATTTCATCAGTCTCAATATTTTCTTTATCTCTCTCAGACTAAATGAATTTGCCAACGCTGGGAGCGAGGAACAATACAGAAACAAACGAAATAAACAGACAAACAGAAAATGGGCTTTAAATCTGCTTATGAGGCTTTAAAAGTCAACACAGAGCGCACAGATTCGGTTTTAAAGCAGAACCAGGGATCGGATTGACCTTAATAAATAACTTCATAACATTTTTTACACGGCTGAAAGACTCATGGCAGAAAATTATGACAATTCCGGGCATAGGTTTTGGTGTGGTATGCAAATAAGTTATCTTAAAGGCCACCCCCCCACCACCACCACACACACTGTATACACACACACACACACACACACACACACACCCTGTCATCACTTATGAAGTTGTCCATCGTTCAGAGCTTTAAAAAAACAGCTCTACCTAGAATCATGCATTATAAATTAAAGCTATGTCATAGTTTGTTCATGCATGCGGTTGACATTTTGTCATGATGCAGAAGGGAAGAAAATAAATATACACACACACACACACACACTCTCAAACACACAATCCCAATTCTTTTCAAACAGCATGAGGAGCTCACTATCTTTTCGTACCGGTTCTTGGCTTCAGTGGCCAGAGGAGATTTTTTCTTTTTTCTTTTCCAGTTCTTCTCGAATGCCACTCTGCTGTCACTGTTCAAGTTTTCAAGGGTTTCCTACCTTTATAAAGCATTAACCGTTTGACATTGATCATCAGACTGACCTTTTGGCACTTTATCATGACACAACACCCCAGTTAGTTTAATGCTTTGTGAATGTAAGCTTAGCAGGATGGGACGCTCGATCCTCAGTTTGCATCTGAGCCAGCCACATGCACCACTCAAGTAAAACCCTTGGCACTTGAAAATATGAACATATGGAAATAAAGACATTATTCTTCCTTTATGAGGTACTCTATAATGCATGCAAAATACACACACATTGGACCATAGGTAATAAGTAATACTGCCTGGTACTGAGGTTAACTGACCTCAAGTCAGTGCTCTCCTTCTAAGGAATTACTGATGTAATTCTCCTCCACTTATTAGCTGATGTAAAGGGCGCTTGTTGCTGCTGTCTTGTTAAAAATCATATCAGGAATTTGTCCGAGTTAAAATCTGTGTTATAGCATATTTTTAAAATGCGATTAAGAATGAAGAAGTTGACACAGCGCATCAGATGCCCTTTTGGCCGCTATGCCACAGAAATCAGTTCAACTGACCTCTTCTTGTTTTTTTTTTCCTTTCTAAAGTACAAACAAATGGACGAGATAGAGGAACGTTTGTACATTCACAAAGGCTCACGTGTAGAAAACAGGACGTACAGACAGAGATTGCAGGGAACTCTAATAAGTGTTAAGCCAGTCTCGTAGCGTTTTTTTTTTCCACGGGGGAAGTGCAGTCTTGAGAAAAACACCAGAGCTGCATGGATAAACAGACATGCTGGTCAAACTTTGACCCTCTGAACATCAACAGTTTGATGAGATTTTGGAAAAACGCAGCTCAAGAATCCTACTGGAGTCCACGTTCTCGGATATACAAACGTTGTGATCACATTATTTTGACGACTACTCATGTCACTGTGCCTTTAACAATTTGGAGGCACAGGATCGTCTACACAGGATAAATTAAATAGAAACAATAATCGTATAAAAATAAAATTTTGAAGTAAAACCCATCCGTTGGATATCGAGGCATAATATATCCAATGCGCTCTCTTCTGTTCTTCTATCATGCCACCAGAAAAAAAAATTACAAAGAGGTATTGTAGCTGTAGTCCCATCACATCTGCCAATCGTGGGTATAAAACCAACGAAAGACTAAACGAATAAAAAACCAAACATGCATGATGCCGCTAAACGCTGCTGGAGCCAGCATATAGTTTTAAGCAGAGATTTTGAGTTGACTCCTTTTACAGATTGGAAGGCAAAAGTAGATGGACGTGCAGATTGATTTGCGGAGGTAACCGTTTTTGACCCTTTTCAAAAGAAAAAACATTTAAAAAGTTGTCAGAAAATCCTAAGTCAGCTGTATCCTGTTTCCACTTCAGTCGCAGGACCAGGTTTTGGGTAAAAGGATTCAAGGATTCATGGCACAGAGAATCTGTCTTCTGTTGCTCTATCCATGTGTGTGTCTCAGCTCTCCAGGGACATAGCAGCAATCAGTTGGTCCACCTTGTAGGCCAGCCTCTGCTTCCTAGCCTGCTCATCCTGCTCCAGCGCCGCAGTGATCTGGACACACAAAAATAAAGCGCTTGTTAGCATGCAGACCGTGTCTCAGCTGATCCAGAGAGTTTCATTACATGATCAAACAGCACTTCATTGCTGACTCTAAGGATAGAAATCAAGCATCAGACAACAGTCCAGGCAAAGCGCCAGAGGTCAGTTAAGGAAAATAATTTCCAAACATGAAATATTTAGTCAGTCTGCTTTACTAATGTCTTTTGATTTTGTATGTGTGTGGTCTGGGAAAAACCTTCACATTAGGTGTGTTTTATAGAGTCCATAATATTCCATTACTTATCAGAATATGAGTCCAATTGTAATGAAAATGCGTCATGTAACCACCTGAATCAGAAGAGATTGACCTGGTCAGGCCAGATGGGAATGAGGGACATGATGTAAATCTTTGATTATCTGTTTATTAGGTAAATATTAGCCGTGTAAACACTGTATCTGATCGATTCCTCTCTTGCTGGAGTAAATAAATTAATTCTAAGCATGTTTGCCCCATGTGGGGCGACACATAATGTGAAAAATTCTGGGGAAAAAATTGCTTCCATTCCTGATAGGTGAGAACAACTCTCTTCCACTAGTCTCTGCTTCAGGCTCTAATCCATTCAGCCTCTGGCGGAGGAAAAGACAATGATTGGATTTATTCCATATGCAGTAAAGCATCTAACCAATCAGAGATGAATTGTTATAACCAATCATAACACAGAAGTAGGGATTAGTTGGAAAAGATAGAAAGACTGTTCTAATCTAAAAGTTGGAGAAACATTCTGTTATATTTCTGAAAGATTAAACACTTCCCAGGGGGCAGAATCACTCTGTGCAAAAAGCTTGAGCATGTAAACAGCAGATCAGCATCCATGTAAACAACTAAATTGGAATCTCTAATTCCATCAATCGGATTGAAGAAATATTGTCCATGTAAATGTAGATATTGTAAAATTTAGACAGATTTTCTTACTATATATAGTTCTGAAATCAATGTTACACCATATAACATTAACAGATTAACATTAATTATCAGTTATATACTGTACCAGTGATAGTATCATAGGCACCTAAGGCTCACACAAGGCCCGTATGATCCAGTCCAAAAGAAAAGCATTGAACTCATTGAAAAAGTTAATGCTGGTGATAATAGAAAGGTATCAGAATATCCAGGGCACCACTGCTCCCCAAGCACAGGGTTCATCAGGCAAAGAACCCAAGGTTGGTGACCTGCCCTTCAAACTCCCCAGATCAAAATTGAGCCCTTATGTGATGCACCGGACAAGCAAGTCCAAACCACCCCGCAACCCAAAGGATCTGCTGCCAATGTCGTGTGGAGTGATGCCCTGAGGGACAATATTTTGCATTGTAATGTTATGTCTGGTTGATGTATGATCTCCCAGTTTTAAATGCATTTCCTCTTCCAAAAGTGACAATTCAGACAATCGCATTTAAACGTTCAAAGATGGAGCGATAAGATTTTAAGGTCCACTGTGTTCGCATCTTATTAATTTAAAACATGCTGCTCACACGCATGTCAGGGTAAAACATCATAGCATGTTGTATGTGACACTAGGAATCCATAACCTACAAGCTGTGAAAGCACTGTAACATTGTCAGAACACAGCCATGAAAACACTATTAAATATGGCAGAACACTGTCAAAGCGAATGTAGGGCATGGATAGAAATCTGACACGTCAGAATCTGGACAGTGTCGGATGAACTGTCTGAGACTTTAATGCATTAAAATGGCATTAAAAGGAAAAAAAAGTGTCAGTCTTCTTTTCTCGAGAGAGATCAAGGAAATGTCTCATGGTTTCATTTCCCTATTAAAAAATTTATATATTTTTTTCCTTGGCTGAGTTGAGTATAAAGAGTGTAGAGGTGAATCACGAGCTCGCTCTTTGAGCTCTCTGTCAGAATTACAAGATGTCTTCATGATCAGGGCCTTTTAAATCCACACTGAAGAATATGATTAATAGGAGCTGCTTTGTCACAGACCCAAGATGCCGGACATCCGATTGTTGTGCATATTTATAGTCGGCTAACACAGACTGACAATGTCTAACAATGCCCGTAAGCGAGCAGGTGTTAAAAACTAGCAATAAATCCTATATGTCTGTATTTTAAGCATTCATCCTGTCGAGTCCTTCTTGCACCGTTCTTTGCTCTTCCCGCCCTAACACACTTGATTTAACTCAAAAGGAATCGGATGGCTGTTTGATGAGATGAATCATACGTGTTAAGGAAGCGAAATCACTAAGCTGAACGCCAGGCCTGGGAGTGGAGAAAGCGATATGTATTCCACTACAGTTAAAGAAAAGTTTCTGCACCACTGCTTCCACATCACTGCCCCCAGCACTTTGATTTACATGAAGAGCTTGTTACTGTCTCTTCCTTTCCGTCACGCATGTACTTATATTCCAAACACTTCAAGCTAAATGCTCTTCAGTGTACCGGATGCTGTGACTGCGTGGTGCTATACGGAACTTTACGGAACAGCATTCTCTATACACAGTACACGCACTTTATGTGACATTTTTATTGTACTGTTTACAGCAAAAATAATTTGAAAATAACATGGAATTTGGGACAAATTTCATCAGTAGTGCTTTGTACATTTCATCTACAAACCATGCGATGCTTAGAGACTTGCCTCTATTTTCACTAACCTGGTTACTGTTACTTTGTTTTCCATTTTTAATATTATTTTTTCGCATAGTGAGCAGATCTGATACACACATAATTACATTTGCACAGCTATGCCTCTGTATAATAAGTTTATCAAATCCTCTTGCACCTCATAAAGTTTGCATCCCTATGTATAAGATATGAAACGGAGTAAAAAAGTGCTGCCACGACTCATTTTACCGCAGCAGAATGTGGAGGTCAGAAGGTGTCAGAGCTACGCTGCCATTATGAGTGAATGAACGTCTTGAACGAGGACAGCACTCTTGAGTAGGAGAGCCTGATCAGGCTGTGTGTAATCTTCCTCATCACAGCTCTATTCATCCGCTCTGTTTGCTCTCTTGCTCTTTCTGTGTTGTGTTGTGTGATATGTGTGTGTGAGTGTCTGCACGGGTGTGCATTTGCTGTAGCTCACCTCTTCGCTGTACTTGCTGACGTAAGAGTAGATCTCATTTAGAGCGCTCAGCATGTTAAACTCATGGGAGTGGAGCCGTGCCTGCTCAGCCAAGTATGCGTTCATGTCCTGGTCGCTGATCGCTGGGAGTCGGCTTATATCAGCGTAGTATCTGAGGACAACAGTGACAGTGCAATAGTGATAAGCAGATCGAGATTTTATATTCTTGTATATGTTGTGCCTGTTACTTTTGTTTGTATTTGGCAACATTAGGCATATAAAATTTTACACAAAACAATTTCAGAACAATGAGAAAAAAAAAAGATGCTAAAAATCCAAAAAGAACAAAGAAAAGTTGTTGCGTTTGTTGTTGTTTCTCGACGGTTTGAAATATTCCTAGAATGTTCTCAATGTTCACAGAACCAACAAATATAACTCTTAAAATATAACTCTTGTTCCCAGAATGTTGGAACATTTCAACAAAAAAGGAACCAAAAATCCTAGATGTTCTGCTAATCTAAAACTGTTAGCTGGCAGATCACTTGTATTACTTGGAGGATTCTCCTCCTGATTTAGATGGATTTTTTTAAATTAACTTCTTTTACTTCTATCCCTTGCATAAATATTCATAAATAGAGACCCTATAGATTTGCACTTCGCGAAAACTGTTAAAGATCCTGTATTTTATTTTTATTTCATTAACAAGTAAGCACAGGTCTCAGAGCTCCCCCAAAGTGTTTCTGTTAATGCTTCAGCTGAGACCACTTTCAGATAACATTTTTTTATGCCCAACTCCCTCTGCTTCACTCCTCTTTTGAATGTGCCGTTTTAGTGTCTACATAAATGATGTACTGCTGAGTCACGCCACACCGGAGAACCACAGAGCTGAGAGAAAACAGAGGAAAGTTTTCGTTATATGAGGTCACATTAGGGAGAAAAATGTAATTGGATTCTTTTTTTTTTTTTTTTTTGCTCTGGCCAACATAAAAATCAAGAAAGTACAAAAATCAAGTAATGTATCTTTCTTCTCGTTTCTCTGTTTGTTCATGCACACTGTAGACTCATCTTTTTAATGTCTAGAAAGGAATTTTGCATAATAGGTCCCATTTAAGCTTCGTTCTAGAATTATTCACAGTAGGCTCATACTGAAAGTGCAATACACATTTAATAATGCTTGTTTTCAATTTCTTCCAGCTGTATATTTTAATTCTTTATAATCTGACTATCCAGAATGTGCTCAAAGTTTTCCTCGCCACTTTCATCTGATTTGGTTACTAAGGATCGCGAGCGAGAGCTAGATTCACATAAAACTCCTTTGTTACCACGTTTATTGATAAAAGCACTGCATAGGTATTATTTATTTAAATGAAACAATAAGGTTCACAGACAGGTGGCATGCGGATGGTATGCAGGCGGTAACAGGCGAGGGGAATCAGTACAGTGCTTCTCACCTTTCTACCCAGTTCTTGTAGTTGGGGATGTCTTTAGCATAGAGCAGCTTGTTGGAGGGAGAGTCTTTTCCCAGTCTGTGTTCTGAAGTGGAACATGAATCCATGAAAGTCTGGGCCACCACAGATAAACATGCATCTGTGATGCTGCTCTTGTGAATGTCAAATACAAACTGAGGGTTCTTGATCACGTTCACCCAGAATCGTAATGGAAGGCTGAATGGAGAAAAAAAAGATCTCAGTAAACCGATGGTCAAAAATTAATTCCACACACAGAATGTCACAGCTTGTGAATGACAGGAGTCTCACTTATGCACATGTATTTGTTTAGAACTACCTTGTTCTGCTCTTACCAGTTACTTTTCCAAGTGTGGCGAACATCCATGTCATGGATGCCATGCTTGTCAGCCTGCTCGTCCAGGAAGTCGAACATGTATTTGATAGCTAAAGGCAAGGCGCTGCCTCTGTGGACTGTACTGAACAGCGTCTCAAACAGATCGTCCACAAACTTCTGCAGTGTACCCTAGATTATTACAGAAGATTATTACAGATACACACACTCACTCAGTTAAGAATAGCACAACCTGGAGTTTATTATGATTTACTACAGTATAAGAACTAGTTGTGCCAAAGACATCAAAAGATATATACTAGCAATTAAAATAAGCAAAGAAACATTAAACAAGTGTTCCAACCAAGATGTAAAACTTTGTATTTACGGACTTCCTGGCAACCTCTCAGATTGTAATGTGTCTCTAAATTAATCCCTTACTATTGCCAAAGTGCTCTTGAAAAGTAAACCACTTAAGCCTAAGGACAAAGTGCTTGCAGAATACAGAGCTACATAAACTGAGAGTAACAACTGGTCAAAAAAATTATAATTATAATATCTATCTATCTATCTATCTATCTATCTATCTATCTATCTATATGAGAGAGAGAGAGTCAGCCAGAAAAATAGTATGATGTATAATATATATTAATATAATATTAATGATATCATATAAACATATAGCAATTAATTTAGTATAAAAATATTTATACACATTTTTCTTTTCCTTTAGTGTGTCAAGAAACAACATTTTTTGGCTGGCTCTGTGTGTGTTTATATATATACAGTAAGAAGATGTTTATTTATCTAAAGTTACCAAAAAATGTTCACAGCTAACTGGTAGTGTGGAGATTCAAAGGAGCAGAGTCACAGGAAAACTGTGATTTTTACTTCAAATTGACATGACTGGCATTTAAAATGTAGCGATTAACCCATATTCCGAATTCAGTTGTTACCTTCGTAGCTAGCAGGCGGGTGAGGTAGATCTCAGACACCATCTTGCTGCCACGGTCGCCCTCCTTCTGGTCTCCATGTTCATGGTTCTTGACCAAGTGCCACACTTTTACTCCGCTCTCCAGGTCCGGAGTGATCATAGGAGCCCGGGAGCGAAGACTGTCTGGACTTCCGGTGTAGCGAAATGACGAGTCTGTAGACAGACAACACAGTGCTTAGTGCATGTTATATATGTTCCAGATAAGATCCACTTCTAGATGTCAAGCATATGAGCAAATTAATACATGAGAGGAGTGGCTGTTTTTTTCTCTAGAGGGTTGGTCTGAGACTGACCATTTTGTCTAATTAATGTATCTAAATATCTTTAAAGGTTAAGCCAATTAGTCTTAAATTTATGTCTTTCCCCCCCACAATGGTAGAACTGTTTCTGAGGGCACAAATCATTCTCTGCATCCAATGCCTTACCCAATACTTACTTTAGTCTAGTCTTTAATAAAAAGAAAATGCAAATGCCCTCAGTGACACTTTTTAATGTAATATTGTGCAGACGGCAGTTAGAGGACAACAGTTCAAGGATTTGGGAATGAAGGGTTGTTCATGTGAGAGTGTGTGAATGCTGAGGGAAGTAGGATTGTGTTTTAAAAATCCATCTTAAGCTACTGCATACCGTATGTCCACCCTTTCGACGATTCCCAGCATTCCTCTTTTTGGCACCAGTCAAGGTCATATGAGAAATGTGCTATTTTGGGTTAAGGGTGCTGGCATGCTAAATTCAGGTGAAATGCTAAGTGTTGAGCATTAAATTGATATGAATCAATCAGCAGGTGACTAGCTGCAGCTGTGCCGCACTGTGATTGATGGGCACTGCGGCTGTGAGAGCTGTTCTCTATGCACCTCACACACACACACGCGCGCACACACACACATGCTCGCACAATCAAAAAAAAAAAAAAAGCTCTGCTTTCCCTCCTCATAGTTCTTTTATGACTCTCTTTCATGACTAAAATATTCAACAAGCTCTTGAAGTGTCGCTTAACTTTACCGCCTAATGCCTAAAAGGCTGCAGGATGTAACAAATAAATTATAGGAAGAACTAAATAGTGTGAAGCTCACAAAAATGGTTGCTATTCAAAAAAAAAAAATAAAGTCAAAGTCAAAGTTTCAGGCATGAAATAGCATTAAACAAGTGCTGGTTGAGTTTCTAATCTGTTCTCTTTTGAAATGCTGTTAAATGTCACTCTGTTTGTAAATGGTAAGGTGAGATAATTATGTCTAGTTCTCCTAAATGACAAGTTTATTCCCAGGCTCCGATTAACTGAAGTCTTTAATGTGCCGACTTGTAAGAACAGATTTCACACACATGCAGTGAGCTCAAGTTGGGTGACATATTTGAGCAAAGCTGTGTGTTGCTAGGTGACAATTCAGGCTCTAGCCATTCCAAGCTTTAATATTTGGCCGAAAATCTGTTGCGGCTTTCTCCCTGTGTGAAGTGATCATTTGCTGCGCATAATTAGCAATCAGAAAAGCCTGCAGCTCTGTGCTGGAAAACGAGAGAGGACCAGATGGGGAGCCCTGAGGCACTCCCTTAGAGTTGTGCTAAAGGGGTGGGGGGGTATGGGACGATGGGGTGCTAATGTGTGTATGTGTGTGTGTGCCTGTGTGCACAATACGGATGGCATCCAAAGGCAGCAGAGGTATCAGCATTATTGGGATTTTTGGTAAATGCTATCAATTCTCACTTGCACACACACTCTCTCTCTGCCTGTAGCCTCCCCAGGGCTTGCTCGAGGCTGTAAAGCAAACTGCAGCATACACACTAGTAAACACTGTCACCAGGGCCATCATTTAAAACTGCACTCAAGCAGGCATGGGCTTAAAGCAGTGTTATTGACCGTCTTGCAAAATTGTGTTACAGATTTTTTATTGCATTGTTCGTATTAAAGGTTTATGCATTTCTGGACATGATCACAATCAAATATGGAAAACCTCAGTAGTTTCAGAATTGTATTTTTTTTTCCTATTGGGGGTGGAGAGAGGGTTTGGGGGATCATGGTTACCACTGGACACCGATGTAGAAACTAAAGGGGGTAGACATGCACACTATCTTATTAAATGTAATATAGAGATTATAATTAATAGAATGTAACAATATGCTATAACATTTTTATCTAGTTACTATAAATTAGAGTATTTTCATATTTATCATAACTAGAACAAATAGACAATGAATTAATTAGAGGGGTACAATTAAATCGATTAATCAGTTTAATCAATATTTTGTTGGGGGGTCAGTCACACATTTAAAATTATTTAGGTAATTTTTCAAATGTTAAATGGTCTAAACTTGAAGATTTCTTTAAAACTATACCACAGTTTTCACAGAAAATAGAAACCACTTGCATCTTTTATTAATGCAAGAGAATGTATTCTTTTTCTACTATTGAGTTTAAAGCAGTTGGTGCAATACCACCACTTACTGGACTGCTGTGATGGAGACGAAAACAAAATATCGCCTTGTACGAGACGTGACATTTAAAAAAATCAACAACAAAAGGTATGTGCCATTTCAATCAATATTTGGTATATTAAATAGTTTTGAATAATTTAAAACCTGCAAGCAATATTTCTGCTTGAGACAAATCAGACAATAAACATTATTGCTACTAATTGACTTGAATCAGGAATGGCATTGTCCAAAAATTTAATCGACAGTCTGCCTACAATTCACAGCTCTGTTATTATGGATCTAAACATCTTTCATGTTTGTTATTAGGAGAAGAAAGGAAAAAAAGTGATATTTCTTTGATTTTGAGGTTGATAAAGGGCTATGCTTCAATAAGTAAACAAAATACATGTAAAAAAAAATGTGAAAGCAAACTTCCAAAAACCTCTGAGATATTAAGAAATAAATCTCCTCAATGGAAAGTCAGCATACCATGGTGATCTATGAACTATGAAACCGTTTCAATGAGGCCCTCATTCATATTTTGATCCTGGTTTCAGCTCTTTTTGTGAACGCACTAAACTGATGTTGAATGGCAGAACTGTCAGAATGCACAAATTGGTAGCGTTTCCTTGATAATGGCATCTCATCAATGTTCATGGTTCCAAAAGGAAACAGATTCATTAATCCTTACCGTATCTGCTGATGGATGTGCGGGAAATGCTGGCTGTGGGTGGAATGTTGTAGGAGGAGGTCTGCTTGGGAACCAGGGCCACTACAGAGCGGTCCGAGACCTGGACAAAGACAAAGACAAAGACAAAGAATGGTCTGGTACTTTAGTGGATAAAGCAGCATTTTCAGTGACTTAATGAAGCATAAAGAAAATAATAGCAAAACCACTGATACATGATATTAGAAAGAAGCTAGCAAACACTAAGATAAGATTCACAATTTCATTCGGCAGTTGCAGCACTTCTATTCAAGAGTCAAGAACCATTTCACGGTTACTGATTACACAAACTGTCAGTGCAGTGTGAGGCAATTAGGAGAGTAGTGAGGCAAATAGTTTATCTGCTGATAAAACAAGTAAATGTTCCCTGCATACATTAGATCTGAGAAAACAGAAACCCAGTCAGAAGGCAGCACAACCTCACTCAGAGTCCTCTTCATCCACATCGAAAATCCTCATGGGCTTTCAGAGGAGGAAATTTTACTTAAGCACTCTTTGGGAAGATTCATACATTAATCAAGTATTACTGAAACTGAATTCTTGTACTCAAATTTAAAAAAGGCCAATAAGTACTTTTTACTCATGCTTATACTTTTCTTTTTCATTTACCTTCAAAATCACAAATATTATGCTGCACAAGACTTTTATTTTTTTATCCTCTTTAATAGGATGTCTTGTCTTTTGGAAGTTCATACAGGACTACACAAGTTTCTCATTTGCATCCTTTATTAAAGGTGCTGTATTTTATAAATTTTTTAAGGAGTCAACACAGGTCTCAGAGCTCCCCTGACACGTGGGTGTTAATGCTCCAGCTGAAATAACAGATAATGCATTTTTATCATAACTCAAAATACATTTATTTTATTCCTCCTCAAAAAAACTTTGTTTTTCATGTAAATGAGCTATTCGTGAGCCACACCCAAGCAGAGAACTGCAGAGCTAAGCAACAACATGGGGGAGGACTTGCTTCTTACTGTATATGAGGTCACAATAAGGGGAAATTGACAAGTCAATCTAATTGACTTGTTTTAGCTCAGGCCAAAAAAACAACAAATGTACTTTTCTCATATAATCCAAAATTTGCTATACAGTAAATCAAGAGAAGCATGCTGAGTTATCTTCAAGTTTGGTAAAACAGCTAGTTAAAGTTTGTAATTATTAATATATATTGTTTTTCAAATACTGGCTTGTTTAATTAGATATTTTTGTTCTGTCTCTTAAAGTGTCTAAGGATTGCTTTCGATATCCGTGTGTGTGTGTGTGTGTGTGTGTGTGTGTGTGTGTGTGTGTGTGTGTGTGTGTGTGTGGGCGTAGGTGATGATGTTGGTGCTGTTCCTTTTTTTTTTTTTTCAATAAAATAGACAGCTAAGGGCAGATGATGTGTCCTAGAGAACACAGACAATGGAGTGGTGGTACAAAGGAATATTATATATATACAGTGATATATAAATTGGAACCTGATGAAACAGATTTAAAGATAGAAAGTGAAAAGATAGAGGCACGGTCAATAATAGAGGGAGATTTGAACTTTTAGTCAGGTCTCTGAATGTTTGTTTCTCTACATCCATTTGAACATTTCCCTTGCATATGTATAGCTTTGGTGTAAATCCCGAGACTGTGTTTTTCTTTCATCTCGTCTCTGTAGTCCACCCACTTAGAACGCTCATCTCAGTGAGGTCACTCCAGCGTTCACCTCCTTGGATGACTACAGCGCTCCCTGCATTGTCCACAGGGACAAATGGCTAGGTACAGATTATTCGTTCATAAGTACTAGTACGATGAGGAGCATCTAAGGAATGAAATCTAAAAGCACTTTATTCTAAGTGCTTTAAGCAGTCAGCTAACATTCTTAGATTCAACAAAGTCATGATAAACCAAAGTAGAAAGAAACATCGTACTGAGTGTAAGAAAGAAAGAGAGAGAAAGAGGTCAACTCCAACAGCCTGAGATAGTCAAAGCTTCTGAAAGTCCATTTCACAAAGGGAAAAAAACACTCTCTCTCATCTCTGTAATAGAGTCCATAATCTCTTCTCTTTGGCTGCCTCAGTGTAAAGGCTGCCTCTAGTCGGAAATCCCCTCGCACTGCTTCACTTCTCTTCTTTTTCTCTCCCCCAGTCCTCCTCCCCCAGGACCATTAGGAAGTGTCCAGTTCAGGGCTGAATCCTACCTTGCATGGGGCTAATGGCCTGGCTGGAGAGACACTCGAAGGAGGGAAAGACTGTGAAAGAAATCATGTCAGAGTCGACACTCCGCTTATCAGAGTCTCAAAAAGGTAACCTTTCTTTCCGACTCCTACTCCTTGCTCTTCCTGCTCCCATTTTCTCCATTTCATGTATCTCTGACTTCCACCCTTGACACCAGGAAAGGCCCCATTAGCAGTACCCTTCACCATTGTCTCCCCCTTTCTTGGTTTCTCTCTCTGCTGAATAAAATAAATGCCTAAATGCTGTACAAACCTAGAAGCTCACAAAATGTTGAATGCTGACATTTTGGACAATTTCAATGGTCTGAAACAACTATTAAGCTGCAAATGCTAAAATAGTTTATGAATCTTGCTTTTGCAATTTAATAGTTGGAAAAAAAGGAAGCTAGCAGGAGTGGTTTGGATATTTAAGAGGTCCAACATTCCATGTTGCAGCATCTTAAAGGTTAGGTGTTATACACTTTGCATAGACCTCATAAATGTAGTCTAAGCAGGATATTAAATTGCTGAGGCTTGCAAACGTGGGAATATTTTTTTCAACAAAAAACACAAAACCCGTATCTCTGTTAAATTCTCTTTCCTAATGCTTCCTGTGTGCGTATGTGCACGAGTATTTCATAAAGCAGCAGGAAGAGTCTAGAGTGTCTATATGGAGATTGATGGCAGATGATTGAAGGAAGGTGGATTTGCCCTTGAGAGATAATCCTGGGCCGGGAAGCCTGTCTGATAGTGGCTGGGTGGAAGTGATAAACGGCCCGCGTTCAGTGAGATAAGGCCTCAATCAAACACAAAAAAGCCAAGCCTTTTTCCAATATCTCTGATCCCCATGGCCTTTTTTTTCTGATGGGCATCAGCAAAAGCTCCCTGAGCAGGCAGAGCATTAACTCAAAAGGCCACCTTGATGCAAGCAGGAAGTGAAGGAGTCAATGCTCTGCCCAGCATTCAGTTCATACCAAATTGTTTCTTCCAACAGAGAAAGGCAATTTAAGACAACCATGCACACGTGCCTTTATAAATACGTCCGTCACAAATGTCCAAAGCATCCTTCCATGAGAGTTTTAAATCAGGAATGTCTTAGCCTTACTTATATATGTATTTGCATTGGACTTTTATTATTATTATTATTATTATTATTATTATTATTAGGATGTGATGGTGAAGTTACTGTAGCTGTGTCTCGGAAGGTTGCGAGTTTGAATCTCAACCCGACTAGGCTGAGACGGTTGAGTGCTTGAGCAAGGAAGGTCCTTAACCCTCTTCTGCACAGCTTAACTGTAAATCATGTTTAATAAGAGTCTGCCAAATGAACAAATGTAAATTCAAATCTGTTTGAGGTTCAGTCTTGCTGGGGAACAGATGAAGCTGTGCTCTAGGTGTCAGAAAAACATTCAATAGATTTGAGAATGATGCATCAGCTGACCTGATAATACTAATGATATGCTATATTTACAGCACCACTGTCATCGATGTGGATGATCATCTGTTATACTTGTTTCACCAGCAGCAATGCACAAAGACCACTTCTAGATACATGATTAAGGCCAACTGCTTATAATATGTGTTGGAATGCTTTATGACTAATTTTATACCCTGTGCTATGTTTTAAAAACACATTTTTAATTGCTTCCTCGACGAGCGGCATAGTGTACCAGATATTCTAGGCATGAATCCATTGCCACTGACACTCAAAGAAACAGATGTACACTTCAGCACATTACACACACACTCTTAGACACACTACTTAGCTCACACTCAGCATATTTGAATTGTTAATTCCTTATCTCTTATGCCACTCAAATCCTTGAAATTGGAAATTCATCTGCTGCCCCAAGAGCACAGCAGCCCCTCAGGGATGCACTTCCAGGCTGCAAATGATATTCAACCTGTGCAAGGTTAACAATTTCACTTCTGCTGATTGGACTGAGGAAGGCTGAGTGACTGAAGGAAAAGGAAAAACTTTCAAACTTTATTTCAGGATCTACTTTGCTAGGGTGTAAGTGAATTTAACCGAACTGATTAGACAAAAAGAAGGAGATCCAGAGATTAATAGAAAGATGAAAATGGAGTGCGATGCTATCTAGGCTAATGAAATCCTTATTTGATGACCTAACAGACTAATCACCCTTGCGTAGTTCTAGGCAGTAATCAGTGGCTCAAAGTGCTTTATGTCCTCACATTTCCATTTAAAATTTGCTGCTCTCTCTTTGCCTTCTAGAGGAAGTTAGTGTAGTGTAACATATTATACTGTGTATTCTGTCAGTCAGGAACAGACTGTTAACTTGGAGAAATCTAATGGTACACAGTGGGGCAGTAAGGAGGCTTAGCGGTTAGCACTGCCGACTCAAATCTCCAGGGTTGGGGCTTTAAATCTTGCCTCCGGTTTGCATGTGTGGTGTTTGCATGTTCCCCTCATGTTTTGTGTGTGTGTGTGTGTGTCTGACTCCAAAATATATATAAAAAAAAAAAAATTTTTTTTTGGCATTCAGTGATAAAAGTGGTAAAATGTTGCAATTTCTCTATAATAGATGGTGTGCTCTAAACTATTCACACAGTGGCAGGCAGCACAGCATCCTGTGTGGTAGGAGCAAATTCTTTGCTAAGGCTGTTTAGAGTAGCAGCAATATCTGAAAAAAAGATAAAATTGTAATAATTACAGAATTGCAATACGAATCTAATCGGGACCTGGGTATTTTGATAATATTATATTGGCTTATGTTTCCCACCCAAATATACAGTGCATCCGGAAAGTATTCACAGCGCATCACTTTTTCCACATTTTGTATATCACAGCCTTATTCTAAAACAGATTAAATAAATTTTTTTTTCTCAGAATTCTTCACACAACACCCCATAATGACAACATGAAGAAAGTTTACTTGAGATTTTTGCAAATTTATAAAAAAAAAAAGTAAAAAAATTGAGAAAGCACATGTACATAATTATTCACAGCCTTTGCAAAATTGAGCTCAGGCGCATCCTGTTTCCCCTGATCATCCTTAAGATGTTTCTGCAGCTTAATTGGAGTCCACCTGTGGTAAATTCAGTTGATTGGACATGATTTGGAAAGGCACACACCTGTCTATATAAGGTCCCACAGTTGACAGTTCATGTCAGAGAACAAACCAAGCATGAAGTCAAAGGAATTGTCTGTAGACCTCCGAGACAGGATTGTCTTGAGGTACAAATCTGGGGAAGGTTACAGAAAAATTTCTGCTGCTTTGAAGGTCCCAATAAGCACAGTGGCCTCCATCTTCCACTCCATAAGTGGAAGAAGTTCAAAACTAGCAGGACTCTTCCTAGAGCTGGCCGGCCATGTAAACTGAGCGATTGGGGGAGAAGGGCCTTAGTCAGGGAGGTGACCAAGAACCTGATGGTCACTCTGTCAGAACTCCAGAGATCCTCTGTGGAGAGAGGAGAACCTTGCAGAAGGACAACCATCTCTGCCTATATGGTAGAGTGGCCAGACGGAAGCCACTCCTTTGTAAAAGGTACATGGCAGCCCATCTGGAGTTTGCCAAAAGGCATCTGAAGGACTCTCAGACCATGAGAAACAAAATTCTCAGGTCTGATGAGACTCTCTGGCCACTCTACCATATAGGCCTGATTGGTGGATTGCTGCAGAGATGGTTGTCCTTCTGTAAGGTTCTCCTCTCTCCAAGAGGACCTTTGGAGCTCTGGAGCTCTTTCCGGATGCACTGTATATAAACTCTTTTTGTGTTTTCTTGTGGTATCCTGGTATCCCTGTGGAATCTCTGGTGAAAGAAAGAATATTATTAATATTATATGTCCTACATTCATATCTGTATTTGTCTTCATTTAGATGATATTATCTGTTGAGAAAAAAGAAGAAATTCATATGCAGTTATATTCTTATTATGTAAGCTAGCATGCAGTATTAAGCTACTAGAGCATTAATATAAACCAGTGATTTGCCGTCATGATAGCGGGCTTTTAAAAGAGAAACCTTTAAAACAAAGAGAAGCACAGCGTCATTAATAAGGGGAATATTTGCAGGGGCTTTGATCTAGACCTCCACTTTGTAATCCGTCTCAATATGTAGACCGCAATAACAAAACCCTTCTCCGTAGTGCTGATAGCAAGGTTCGGTCCTCGGTCCAATACTAATTTAATAGCTTCTACTGTTTTCCTCTGGGGGCAGGAATAAAAGCCCGGTCTGCACTATTGGCAATGCCGAGCAGCCCTTCCTGTGTGTGTGTGTGTGTGTGTTGGTATTTTTCTTTTCTTGTGTGTTCTCCCCCGTTCTCCTCCTCCTCTTCTGACTGTCTGCATATATATCCCTCAGTAAATATTCAAAGCAATATCCTCTGATGTAGATTTCATTTACTCTGGCCTTCTGACAACCAATATGTGAAGCTGTCATCTGATTAGCGTTTTTTGAGACCGGCGCCGCTGCACATTTTCACACGTTCACGTGAAGAGCCGAGCGCGCCATGCCCCTGTGCGTCGTCCACGTATCAAATCCGAATTATTTGGACACCGCGAGTAGGATTTATCACCGCGCATTACCATAATAACACATAATAGTGTTGATAAAGCACCTAATCTCCACGAGTCGTGCCGGCCTCGCGTTATGGGATTTCATTTGTTTGATCATGCCGAGCGTGAACCGCATTAGCATATCGTGCTCCGGGTGCTGCCGAGTCATGAGTGCTTTTTAAAATGATTTCGTTTCCCTGAAAAGACGTCTTTCCAAATCCCAAGACTAAACTAAATACCAAAAAGATTAAAAACGTTATACCTGCGATTTCTTCGATACACAGGAAGGAATCGCGAAGATAAAAATGGATTTGGAGTATGAGGACGCTCAGGAGATCGCTGGTTTAGTAAAGATTAAGATGAAATTCAAAACGTATTACATGTTTCAGTGGCATTCTGCGTTGCGTGCTAATGATGATTTTATAGCCTTTGTTAGTTCAGATGATCACTGCTTGTATTAGTTTAGGTCGACAGGTAGCATTGTAGATCCTTAAAGTGTTCATCTCAGTCAGTTTCAGTTCTCGGTTAGCACTGTAGCCTTTGTTATTTCACCTCAGTCGATTAGCTTATTTCCCTCATTAAACATTGCATCCTTTGCTAGTTTGAAAAAAAAAAGGCCTTTATTAGCTCAGCACACTTTTTTTGCACCGCACTTGGCTTAGCTTCCTCACTAAGGATGCATTTGGCATCTCCGATTGCTATGTAACACTGTAACCTGCCTGAGCCGTAAAACTGCGCAGTTGACTAATTTTTTCGGCTCAGGTCACTGACTTGGCATCATAGCCTTTTTTAGCCCAGGTCCTCCAGTTAGCTTACAGTAAGTCACTCTGCGTTATAGACTTTGTTATTTTGGCTGGCTCACTTAGCAGCGTAGCCTTCTTCCATGTAGGTCACTCGGTAAGCATTTTAACTTAGGCTTAGATCCCTCGGTCTTAAAGTTGCTTAGTTAGAGCCGTAACCTTTGCAGCTCTGTGCTCTTCAGCTCGGTTTTCTGTAACACCATAGGCGTTGTTAGCTCAGGTCTGTCTGTTCTAGTGCCATAGAACATAAGCTTTATTTATATATTTATAGTCATTATACAGTATAAACACAATGAAAATAGTCTCTGACTGTAGGTTACTCAGCTAACACTATACCCTTTGAAAGTTTGGCTCACTCAGATAAATCTTTGGCATTTGTTAGCAGTGCTCGCTCAATTAGCTCCAAAGCATTCATTAGCTCAGTTTGCTCAGTTGGCTTCGTTAGCTTCGGTCACTCTGATAACATCTGTTAGACTGACTCGCTTCATTAAATCTTTGGCCTTGGTTAGCTTAGCTAGTTTAGTTCGTTCGTGTGATGAACCGATGTCTCGTCCGAGGCCGTACGCTCGGGATTCACCTCCTACCAGATCGGGATAAAATCCTCGCTAAAAACAAGTTAATTAACAAAACAGTAAAACATTTCTTAGACTTCATGTCTTTGCTTCCTTGAATCACATATTCGAGATAAATTAGGAGTTTTTAGGCATGCTAAAGGACCCATAGCAAAGAAACTCCAAGATGAGATCTTATGTTAATCTCTTCTTTTTCTCCTAGACAGAAATGAGCTGTCTTTGAGACTTGAATGAGATTTTAGCCGTTTTTTTTTTCAATCTTCTCAAATGTGTCTCAAATATGGCTCATTACCTCTAAATCTCAGAGATAGTTCACATTTGTCTTGTGTGTGACTCACATATTTTTTTGTTTCCCCAAAGCAGTGTTTCCCACACATAAAGTGTGTAGTACATAAAATACTTGTAAACTGTCCATTTGGGTTCTCTGATATGTTCTGATATGATCCTTTTTTAAAACGTTGCTTAGTCATGTGTGTATAGTTAGTTAAAATGAAATAAAATTTAGTTGTTTATATTGAAGAATATATTCTGCTGAAAAAATGTCACTCTATATTGCACAATCCTGACTCATATACCGTATATTTATTAAAACATTATGCAAAGAATAGCTAAAAATGCTCTGGGGTTTAAGGGCTGGGGTTCTCTGACAAACAGTGCCATTTACACTAAAGACTGTTTAGTACTTTTTTTTTTATACTTCATCTTACTCTTCACATACGGGTAGATGGAGGGGAGGGTTAGTAGGTTGGATTTCTGAAATGAAGATATGTAGACATGTAGGTTGGTAACAACTAAAGTCAATTACAAAATTGCTTTGTAACTGATAAATGTTTTATTTCAAAATCTAGCTTGTTTATTTAAAAAAATAATAATAATTATATTATTATACTGTACACCCAGGTGTCCCTACTTGATCAACATGGCTAACCTTTTACAAATGTGTACACCTTAATGAATTTATTGAAATTAAACTGGCAAACTATGTTTACTGACAAATGTTCACCCCAATTAAGTCTACAGTACATATAGATTCTAATAAAGAAACGATTTCCCACAATTTCTCCCACACATGCTCCAAGCCTGCAAATGTTTAAGTGTCCAGTGTGTTAGAGAAATGTGTAGGACATCGCCAGGCCTCGGTGTCAAGTCGAAAAACAACAACAACAACAAAAAAAAAACACACTTTCATTCATCCAGACCTTTAGGTGGCGGTAGCGCACCGCAGATAGGAATGAAGAAAAGACCAAGAAGACAAAGCGGAAGGTGAAGGTGGGTTTTACTTTTTCGCGCCAAATTTAAAATTAATAATTGTTGACAAGGACTAAAAATGTTAAGTTAAAACCAGAGAGTCTGTGGTAAGAAACAAAGAAAAACAAAAAACAAAACCTGTGGTATATTTAGCTGAAATTTACACAGCTTACGTTTGTTCTTAAAGTGCAAAAGGAATTCAAATGCTACCTGTGTGTGGTTTAGCATGTGGATTAGCATATCTAGGTAAATAACACTTGTGAGGGTGAAAGTTTTTTTTTTTAAAGGTAAAAATCTGTCAATATTATTATTATTAGGAATGCCCTAAGTTAACCAGTGTGGTTTGACATATTAAGTTACTTTTACTGTTACTGTTTATAAGTTAATGTTACTGCATGATCAGTTTTTGAAAAACAAAACAAACAAACAGTAATTAACAGTAGTTACCAGAACATGTAACTTTAGAGACATCTGTTAATTATATTCTATAAATAAAGACCAATATGTTTG
>JAQMYJ010000015.1:18646450-18669425 GCA_030014305.1 Clarias laeviceps | reverse complement strand
AATTTGCAAAAATCTCAAGTAAACTTTTTTCATGTTGTCATTATAGGGTGTTGTGTGTAGAATTCTGAGAAAAAAAAAGAATTTAATCCATTTTATAATAAGGCTGTGACATAAAAAAATGTGGAAAAAGTGATGCGCTGTGAATACTTTCCGGATGCAATGAACAAATGAATGAAAATGGTGCAAAGTAGATTTGGACATGGCCTTGTGAGAGGTGTTGGTTTGCGGTACAGGTGTGCATGGGGAGTTCTGGTAAAACCCAACAAAGCAAGTATTTCCAACCCTTGAAAGGGCATGTATGGATGACAGAGAAAAGCCACATTCCTTAACATGAAAGTGTACCGTATATTTGAAATCCTGAGCACAGTTGTTTAAATTATTAATTTAGGTGGGGCCCTCAGGGACTGGGCCGCAGGAGTGCTATTACTTTAAAGGAATCGGACAGATGGTTTTGCCAAAAATCCAATTTTTCTGAGTCAGCACTGGGCATCCATATCTCCCTCAGTTTTGCATGCACCCCCAAGAAACTTAGATCAAAGCATTCAGCCGCGTCTCCAGAGTGCTATGGAAGTCACCCCGGCACAAAACGCACCATTTTCAAGTTATGAGAATTGGTTTCGGACCCACACTGAATCCTTTTGTTTCCGTGACTCCTAGCTTGATCATTTTGCGTCCACTCAGAAAACAAGACATGGTCTGTCAAAGAGCTCAGAAATCTCTACTACTTTGGAAAAAATCATGTCAATCAAAAATAACTAACCCCTTCAAACATAGTCCCTAACTCTTCTCCAAACTTGAAGAACAGAGAATGCATTGCATTTTACAGTAGAGAGGAAATGAATCAGCAAAAAAAAATAACTACTGTACCTCCCTGTCTCTCTCCAAATTTCAATTTTGCTCACAGCCCCTTACACAAACCTTATACCAGGCCAGATAGACAGGGCTCCTGCTTCGTTCAAATGTTACATTGAGAAGACTGGTCGAACCGTTTGGGAATTATGGTTGTTTGTTTAGAACTTGATTTTTTTTTTCTATGGGAATCCATTTATTTTGCACTCTGGCTGATTGACAAAAAATGGCTACTGAACCAGTTTGGAAAACTGCCATCTTGATATCCAGCAAATAAGCACCACAGTCACTTTCTCCTATAAGGGAGAGCAAGAGTTCGGCTGCAAAGACAACTGGGCCAAACCACGCCCCCTCCATTCACACACACACACACACACACACACACAGAAGTAAATAACAACCTCTCAGGAACACTGCTGTCTACAAATACGCCTTTTCACCGTTTTGCCCAAGAAATCCGGCGTATCCATGTGTACTTCAAAATGTCTCTGGGAATCGTCTCTACATTCTTTATATTTTAGGAAGCTAAGTTTATTAGAAAATATCACAGGTGAATTCTATTCTAGATTGACCAAAACTCAAATCTCAAACTGCATAGCTTTTTTTTATTACCGAAACAGCTTTGCAGTGAACACATTGTTTTGGCTCCTACTCTACACTCTACTTGATCAACAGAGACATACTCGCTGGTTGCTTCAGTCAGTGTGATGGATAGAGTGGACATTCTACAGGTACATTCGTCCATGCACAGAGACTGATGACACACTGTATAAATGAAATAGCAATTACAGATTCATGCATATCACCTTTTTGTTAAATGGATATGTTGCATGCTTTATGTTCATGCTCTTACCCTCTCATCCACTCCGCCCAAACACACACAACAATATCAGTCCATTAAGAATCTTAAAGGACACTTATTCTGTAGTAGTGGGCTCATAAACAGATGTTTCTCAAGTACCACTTATCACAGTTAATGTGATCATGTACCTCTAAAAGATGCCAAAAGCTTTCTCTCTTCTTCTTCTCTCATCTCCTCTGCCTTTCTTGTTCTTGATCTCTGTGTAGCCTTTAAGGCTGTATTCAGAGTCTAGACTGTCACAAACACAAATCGCTTTAGATCTATCATTAATGCAGTAGACAGTGAGTATTTTTTACTTGTGTATAAGTCGTGCTTCTCTTCCACGCAGCTTTCATTCTTGATAATGACTGCAATAAAAAGGTGAGGCGCAAAATGAAGCACATGGAGAGATATCAGTCTACAAACAAGCACTCTGTCATGATGCCGTTAGAGGAGAGCAAGAGAGTGAGAGAGAGAGAGACATTCATTCAGAGATGTAGAGTTGAAGTTGGGGGAAGTTGCACTCCAGTACTTTGAAAGTAAAAGGCCAAGATTACACAGTTAGATAAGCAGAACGGACAAGACACTCAAGTCAAAACTCACACACTTACTCTCTCTCACACACACACACACACACACACACACACACACACACAACGGCACAAATGCACGCACACACACACACACACACACCACTTCATGCCACCAACTAATAATAGCCATTACCGCATGTGAATCAGAGAGAAATACTGATAGGGGATGGAAAAAAAAAGAAGCTCTGATCTGTTTTCTCCTTAGCTGCTCACGGCAGAACACTCAGACACTCGCCCACGGACCGTCTGATCCATATTGTACACCTAGCAGCCACAACGATCAGAGAGTTAACAATTACAATTTCACTGGCAATCAACGTGCTGCTTTTTTATCAGACTGGTGGTCAAGCAAACTGTGACAACAAAAAGCTTTCAAAGCAAGATATTGAGGGTTGTAGTTTTTTATTTGTGTGAAGTTCACATCCCATGTACAACAGCAGGTAGTGGAATGACAGAGTCTCAGCTTCAAACGCTCCGCCCACAGAACTCTTATCAGCGTAGGTGCTGGCAGGTGAATTCTTGAACAAATTGAGTGATGAATGCTACCCAAAGTGTGGCTTCGCATCTAGAGCTTGAAGAACACGCAATTTAGCCTGAAAGGATGAAACGCTTGCGTAGGAGTCGAAAGTTTCTGTTTCTGTTCACAGTTTCTGTGGCACTATCATGATTTGAATGTCTTCTAATATTCAGTTACACAACAGCTTGATGTGCCAAAAAAACTAAATAAAAATGAGAATTTGTGTTCAACGGTGAGCTCGTCTGCGGTTTCACGAGGTTCCTTTATGATTCTGTTATACGCAGACTAGCAACATCACTGGTCTGCTATTCCTTCCAGAGTTAAACCAAATGGTAAATGAAGTGTACCTGATAGTGCATGAGAGTGTTGAGCCTCTTCCAGTCGTTCTCAATCTTGGTGGTGATGTCTTCATCCTGCAGGACGACTCGTGCCATCCGGCCCTGACGCCACTCTGGAAAACACCCACGCATACATAAAAAAACGCATGAATAAAGAAATGTTCCAGAGTGTGTTGATGCAGAATTAGACAGGTTCAGAGGAAAAATGATCATCGATTTTTCCCCTCTGTTGAATGGTCCTCATTAGGCTGTGTGCTCGCCAGATGCACAGATGATGGCTGTTTCAAAAAAAAAAAAAAAACCTCTCACACACACACACACACACACACATGCAGTTCCAGGCCCAAGAAGCTTGCGATGGAAGCAGTTGTTCCGGCCAAGTTGCTGGAAGGCTGGTTTGAACCGTTGATGAAGAGAATATGTGAGCCAGAAATAAGGCGGGTAATTTGGGTTTAATGTCTTTTGTGTATTTTAGGAATTATTACAATTATGTACATTATTCGGCAAACTTATCCAACTGAACCACATTCCCACTATATCCTCCATAAATTTGGTGAACGCAGTGAGAACAGAAACCGGTAAGGACGTAGTAGACACCCTTGACACAAAACTGGTGCGCCTTTTTTTTTAAATGTTCGAAAAAAGTCTGGTGGAGACTTGATTGAAGCAAGATATAGGAAGATATTAATAAAGATGTAGTAACGACGGCATTTAACAGTCAACGCCGTAACTAAGGCCTTTTAGGGACATCATTGAATTCGGGCTTCAAACTTCATCAAGCTTTTGATACAGTATGACCATGGTAGGTCTATGCCACATTGTAAAAGACAGCATTAAGTTCATATTTACTTCCTCTGGTGCTTACTACGTTTATGGCATACATGCAGAATGTGACGTTTTGAGAATTTAGTATAAATAATTGGTTTAGGATAAACATCTGGTAAGGACGTGGTGCAATCTGATTGGACATAATAAATAATTCGGTTCAGTCTCATTGGATCTGGTGAGCGGGTGATCTTTTGGTGAAAGGAAATTTGTAACATTTTTCCCTTTTAGCCCCGCTCCCGCTTTGTCAGAGTGTGACGATGCCCTTAGACTGTATGACGAAGGAGTTAGTGCTATGCGGGTGTTTTTTTTTTTTTTTTTGTGTGTGTGTGTGTGTGTGTGTGTGTGTGTGTGTGTGTGTTTGTGTCAGGTGTTGATGAAAATATGGGTCTTATTCAGTCTTAATCTCATCAATTTAGCAGCTGGGGTTTAGTATGATTTGTTTAAATCTGACCATGTAACATGACCGAACAATGTGAAATCATCTGTATATTTGACAGAGGGGAACACACACAGACACCTCACTCTCTCTCAGCTCCTGTGGTGTAGGTGGGGCTGCTGACCGCCAATTTACTCAATGGCGTGTGGAGAAAATTATCCTCTTAATGCCCATGACAATAACTATGATTACCTCAATGATGACAGCCTCCCGAGGTGTGCGCGTGTGTGTGTGTGTGTGTGTGTGTGTGTGTGTGTGTGTGTGTGTGTATGTGTGTGTGTGTGTGTGCACATGGTGCATGTGTGCATATTTGTTTTTTGTGTATGGAAAGAGGACAGAACAAGATCAGGCTTGCTGCAGATCTGTCAATTACACATACACACATCCAATGACAGGGAAATAACTAATGACAGGGAAAAACATATTTGCTACTGAATGTGTGTCATCTTTACACTTTCATCTGTAATGCTCTAGGATGAGTACTCACCAAGGTCCATGTCTACCGCTCTAGGTCTCTGAGAGTAGGGCATATTCTTGTAGATGGCATCGAGGATCTTTTCCTTCACCTGCGTGATGGTGTCGCAGTTCAGCACCTTCACCGCGATCTCCGGACTGTTCTCGTTATCTGGATTCACACAGTTCAAAATCTGAAAGAGAAAGATAACGAATAAGGATGAGCTTTGTATGGGTGAAGAGTAACCCTGTAGATGGAGTGCTCAGATGGAGACAAGCTTTGGGTACATGGCAAGGTTGAGAGAAAGGCCATTTGCTGGTCCCAGAAATCTAATTTCACACCCACTGCAGGAGCCCAATTTCAGCTTCAGCAGGGTATTAGGGCTTAATGAACAGTCTGTCCAAGCACAAACACACACACACACACACACGGCAACCAATACACACCTTCTTGCACATGCACATACAAGTCGACACCACTCGGCACAATGATACATATGCATGCGAGATTGTGTTAGACTACTAACCAGTGTTTTGTATTCGATTTGCTGTCGGATGAGCTTGTCTTCACTGAGCGAGTAGCGAGCTTCCCCTGTGATGGCATCTATAGGTCCTTTCTCCATCTGCTGCTTTATAGCACAATAGAGCATAAACAAAGGCTCTCCAGCACACTCCTAGAGAGAGAAAGAGAGACAGGAGAGAGAGAGAGTGAGATTTGAGAGAAAGCTTATGTAAAACTATATTTACTTCAGAAAGACTACTTAGGCTTTTCTACTCAGGCTCTATCTAATTTTGGATGAGACCTGAAACCAAACGAGAGTACATTAGCTACACAAGTATTCATTTTATATTCATGCCTTCAAGTTGGTTATAATGAAACACCAACAATTCAAACAATGTTTTAATACCATTCTGAAAGTATCCTAATGAAATGCATCACAAATGAAGCAGATGTTATGCATACATTTGTCCAATGCTACGTCTCAACTCCTAAATACGATTTAAAAACCTACATAGTTTTAGGTTTAGATAAATACACACATGATGGGGGTTGGGGGGAGCACGTTTAAAAACAGTATGAGCAGTTATGCAGCTTTGGCTAGCAAAAGCACTCAGTCTTGCTGAGTTGATGGATTAGCCATCTTACATACCCATGCTTATTGATCCACACCAGAAATGACCTACAAACATTCAGCATTTTTTTTTTTATTCAATCGAATTCCAGCACAGAGTTCAACTATGCAATGTGTGTAATGATTTTGCTTCATATGGGCACACAAAGGCAAGCAGATTTTACCTTGAGGAACTTGTGAAGAAGGAAAGCAAACCAGTTAGTGAGCATCTTCTCAGCCACAGACTCGGTCCTGAAAAGAACAAACAAGTGTATATATTTAAAATAAAATATAAAATATAACACATATGCCTATTCCTTTGTAAATGCACTAGATAAAACACAAACTGTGTGATCGAGGCTACTATGACCTGTCTTGTTTTGCCATCAATACTGACTACATTTCCATCTGAAAGCACTGGAACGACATAGAGATGCAATGAGGGCAACTGGGATCAAGATCAAAGTGTACATTTCCAGATATTTACATCTAGATTGGATAAACAACTTTGAACATGGCACCTTTCATGGCAGACCACCCAATTTTTTCTGGTTTTGAAAGTATCTGAAACAGATACAGTCTTAAAGTAAACTAAAGAAAACAGCACTTGATATTTCTTTGCGTTACAATACTTGTTTGGAATGACTGCATCAAGCTGGCACCAAACTGTCGCATTATTCTTTTGTGACGGTTTCCAGGTTCGCACCACAGCTTCATTCAGCTGCTGTTTGTCTCGGGGCGTTTATCCCTTCAGTCTCCTTTTCAGAGGGGGAAATGCGTGTTAAATTGGGTTAATGTCTGGTGATTGACTTGGCCAGCCTAAACCCTGCCACCCCCCCCCCCCCCCCCCGGATAGGGTCCTTTGTTGTGATGGCAGTGTGTTTTTTGGGTCATTGTCTTGCTGCAGGATGAAGTTCCACCCACTTAGATTGGATGCATTTTTCTGTAAATTGGCAGGCAGAATGTTTCTGTAGTCGTGACAATTTAGTCTGCTGCTTCTAACGTTAAGTTACGTCATCATTAAAGATTAGAGTTCCTGTCTCAGGAGCAGCCATGCAAGCCCAAGCCATGACACTTCCTCCACTGTGCTTGACCATTGAGCCTTTTTTTTTTTTTTGTATGTTCCTTGTTATTTCTGTTACATCACCTTGATATAGGTTAATCTTGGATAAAAAAATTTTGTGGCTCATCTCTGTATTTCTTTGAAACTTTTCCAAGCTGCTTAGTGATTAGCACTGTCAGCTTGCACATTTAGGCTATGTGATCGATTCCTTCCTCTTTGTGCATGAAGTTTGCATGTTCTTCCCATGCTTGATGGGTTTCCTCTGGGTACTCCTGTTTCCTCCCACAGTCTAAAGACATGCAGATTAGATTAATTGGCGTTGCCAAATTGCTCATAGTGTGTGAATGATCGTATGACTGTGTGCATATGTGTGGCCTGTAATGGATTGGCAGCCCATCTAGGGTGTAACCTAGGCAATAATAAGCAACTGTCAGTCTCATGTTCCAATACTTTTGATCAATTGAAGAATTATATTTTTTCCTTTAGACCACTTAACATTTCATGTAAATATCAAGAAATGAAAACTGAAATTCTGATCTACTCATAGTCTCGTTGTTGTCTTTTGCTCTTAAACTCTCAAATGTCTTGAGTGTATAGCGAAATACAAAAGAATTGGCTTTGCTCTTCCAGTACTTTTAGAAGGAACCGTATACAGTGTGTCAGAGGTACAAGTATAGGTGTGGAGCATAAAGGCAGCACTTCACTCTCTTCTTCACTTCTCTCTATTCACTATCCTTCTCTGTCCATTTACATATTTTTTTCTCTCTCTATGTCCTGACCACAGACCCTTTCATGTTTTGCTTGCCTTTGAAGCAATGCAAAGGATACAGACACACATATTTCCCTCATGTGAACTGTATTAAACACACTCATAAACAGATTTCCATGCTGTTCTCTAGAGCACAAGAGGATTATTTTGAAAGGGAGATGAGCTGATGTTTTTGTTGAGGGAAGAGGAAAAAGATAAAAAAAAGTAAAACAGGAAAAAAGAGGGAGAGAAATGAGAGAGTGAACAGAAAAGAGAGAGAACAAACAGTATCCAGACAGGAGTGGTTAACGAACATGAAAAATACATGAAAGAGTTACTTTCTCACTCCGAGAGATCAGCACGTCTGTGGAATACCAATACCTTTCCTCCTTCTACTATTTCTCTCACTCTCTCTCTCTCTCTCTCTCACACACACACACACACAAAACCACTGCTTCTTTCTTTCACCTCAAAAAATCTGAACATGCATGAATTTTCTGTTTGTGGAATGTTGGAATGACAGATAAAAAAAAATACATTTGTCTCTTGCACACGCATACACACACACACACACACACACACACATACAGTACTGTATATATACATAGTGAAAGCTATAAAGGATGGCTTGGCTTGAATTTACTCCGCAGCATGTAGGGAAAATGACTCTCCTAATGCCCATGAAAATAACTCTTATTATCTCCGAGATGACGGAAGTGTGCACGTGTGTGTGTCTGTCTGTGTGCCAGAAAGGCGAGGAACAAGGTAGGCGGAATGAGGCTTTACTGCAGATCTCTCTCCTTCACACACATGAGAAAAAAGATAATGCTCTCGCTGCATCCGAGACAAGAATGGAGAGACGGATATACACGAGTGGGAGAACATAACCTCACTGGATGTTTCATTTAGTGTAATGTTCATGACTAGAGCATCCTCGCGCTAAACACGTTACACATGCTAGTTGATTTTTAAAACAAGAATAACGATACTGTTGATACTGGACACTCTTGATTGAAAGCACTGAATAACTCGTAATAGCAAGAATCCTCAACACACAGCATCGTGCAGCGTCAGCAGGAAGTGAAGTAGCATTTTTTGTCTTAAAAAGAGTTTTTCATTATTTATTATGGATGGGAATCACCATTGGATACAATATTGTCACTATACCTAGCTTCCAATTCAATTTGTATTGCGAGTTTGTAAATATCATAATCATATATGATATCAGTATATTAAATATCCCGATTCTATGTTTTTTTCTGATGCTGCAATTCTAAAGAAACTTTTAAATAAAAACTCTCCTACCACACAGGATGCCTGCTAAGGTGTGAATAGTTTCGAGGGCACCACCTATTGAATTATAGAGGAATGGCAACATTTTGCTACCTCCGATGCAAACAAATAAACTTATTTGCCCACTTGAAGAAAATGAAGCAAAACATGACTTACTTGGAGAAAACCCTTGTTCGCAAGCACAGAGGTAAGACATTTCCTGTAGTTAGTTACCAGGTTTGAACACATCTCAGTAGGGATTTTGGTCCACTATTCTTTACAGAACTTCTCTAAATCCTTAAGGTTTCTTGGCTGTCGCTTGGTAACAAGAATTTTCAGCTCCGTCCATAAGTTTTCTATAAGATTATGGTCTGGAGACTGTCTAGGCCACTCAATGACCTTATTGTGCTTCTTCTTGAGCTACTCCTTTGTTGCCATGGCAGTACAGTATGTTCTGAGTCATTGTCATGCTGGTAGACCCATTCATGACCCATCTTCAGGAGGATCTCATCCAAGATTATATAGTACATGGCCCCATCCAATTACCCCTCTATGTAGCAAAGTTGGCCTGTACCTTATGGTCAATTATGACTTTAGGGTCATAGCATTTTTCTTTCTCCAAATATGGTGTTAAGTTAATGCCAAAGACCTCAATTTTGGTTTTATCTGACCACAGCACTTTCTCCTAATCCTTCTCTGTTAATTGGCAAACTTCAGACGAGCCTGTACATGTGCGATCTTTAGGAAGGGGGACCTTGCAGCGTTGAAGGATTTAAATCCATGGTGGCGTATCGTGTTACCAATAATTAATTTTGTTAAGTGTGGTCCCAATTGCCCTTAAGATCATTCACAAACTCCTCCCATGTAGTTCTGGGCTGATCCCTCACTTTTCTCATAATTATATTTATCCCATGAGGTGATATCTTGCATGGAGCTCCAGACCAAGAGCGACTGATGGTTACTTTGCATTTCTTCCATTTGCGAATAATCGCTCCAACAGTTGTCTTTTTCTCACCAAGCTTCTCGCTGATAGTCGTGTAGCCCATTTCAGCCTTGTGAAGGTCTACAATTTTGTCCCTGGTATCCTTAGATAGCTCTTTGGTCTTGCCCATTATGGTGAAGTTTAAAATGGAAGATAAAGATTCTGTGGACTGGTGTCTTTTATACACATAATGAGTTGTTGTCAGTAGCACCTTCTTAAACCAATCTGTGTACCACATGAGCACATAACCAACTGTGGGAGCCAGAATTACTGTTGGTCGGTTGGGGATCAAATACTTATTTTACTTACTGAAATGTAACTCAACATATAATTTACTCAATATATACAATGTTTTTTTTATGAATGTGAATTTTTTATTCATATTCTGTCCCTATCCTTTAAAAAAACTATGATTAAAATGATAGACTCTTCATTTCTTTGTAAGTGGGCAAGCTTACAAAATCTACAGGGGATCAAATAATTATTTTCCCCACTGCAATCTCGAGCTCTGACTCCTGAGATAAATCGTATGCAGCATAAAAATTGAGAGGTATACTAGGGTTTACTTTGTACAAGTTTCAGCCTGTTTTTACTTCTGCAGATGAAAATCTTACGAAAATTTGGTTGTGGATCAGTGAGATCAGTGGTCGTCAAGGGCATTTCGGTTCATTGTGCAATTCCTCTCATTCAGTTTTGCTAGGTTAATCTATGCCATCCCAAGACTCCAACAAGTCTCCACCTTTGAGATGCATGGGATCATCATCTACAGTAGAAATGCCTTCACATGCAAGTTGTTCTCTTTATAATAAGATTTTTAGGCTTCTATATTTCACAAAGTTCTCTGCACTCGCGCCACAAAGGTGAGATAATTGCAGTGCTCCATTCCAGTGAAAGTCTAGTTTTATATGGTACATCAGGAACTATAATAACCTTGTCCCTATGTTGTGAAAAAAACACACAAAAAAAACAAAATGGAAGCGTGTGACGTATTGAACCAATCACGTTACTCTGCATGTGGGGAGAGCGAACAGCTTCCACACCTCACGCAGACCGCATACTACATTCTAAACCGGCTGAATGAGTACATCTGAATTTGCATTCTTATTTAAAATGCCTATTCAAAACCATTTTAACAGTTGAATAGTGTTATGTATTATGGTCTAGACAAAAATTCACTGCTGGCGATGCGGTATTTCCTAGGGGTGTAACAGCATGCGAATTCAAATCTGTACTGGTCAAGTTCGTACTGGTGCGTGTTTTGATCAAAGTGAATACAGTTTAGTTTTAACTAGTGCTGAGTGATTCTGTCCGTTAATTCAGTTAATTCTAATTAAAGGAACAGGCTGCACATCGCTGAAGACTTCTTGTGGAAAAATGTTTAAATATCACTTTAGAGATATGGAAATTGTCCAGATGAACTGTCTTTGGTGCCACTGTTAGACGTTTGTACAAATTTCTATGTTACCATGTTAAATACAAGTATTGATAAATGAAGAAAAATATCATATACACTACCAGTCGAAAGTTTGGACACACCTTCTAATTCCATGGTCTTTCCTGAATTTCATTTCTTTCTATATTGTAAATCAATGCTGAAGGCATCCAAAATACACAATAATCTCCTTTGAAAAGTTGATATTGACAGGCGTCTGAGATGGGGCAGTGATAGTTCAGTCAATGAGTTACTGATTGGAAGGTCAGGGGTTCAAGCCCCAGCTCCAACATCTATCAAAAACCTTTAAACCCTACCTGCTCCAGGGGTGCTGTGTCGTGGCTGACCCAGGGCTCTGACCCCAGCAATGCTGGGATATGCAAAGAATTTTTTTTTCTGGGCAATAATGTATATGTGACAAATAAAGGCTTAACTTATGCTGTATAAAGACTTCATAACGGCTGTAATCTGAGTTGCTGTTTGTTAATTTGTGATTTTTGAGGCTGGTAACTGTAAATTAACTTCTCCTCTGCAGCAAAGGTTTTGCTTTCCACGGATGTTCTTCATCAGAGCCAGTTTCATGGTGCTTTATGGTTTTTTTGCAAATGCACTTGACAATACTGTTCTAGGAGGAACTATTACAGAACAGCTGACCTTTATGTCGTAAAATAATAATTGGCTGTTCCATAATTACCTAATACAATATGGAATATTTCAAAATCCATTATTGTTTTAAAATGTAGGAAAAAAATCCAAATGTTTTTTTTTACTGCTAATATCTGTATCTGTACATTACTGTACCAAAAATTTACTGAACTGCAAGTTTTGTGTACTGTTACTATTATTACTTCTTTTTTCATGTTTTTTTTATTTTCATTTACAGTTTGTGGGTGGACACACTCACATTAATAAGTATGTACAATATCTTCATTTACTGTAAGTGTTGCCTGAAAGAATGACACACACACACATACATGCGCACACACACATACAGACACACACACTATTAACTGAATACCGCTGTGTTTAATATTGGTTGCATCAGGCAGGGACAGATGGAGGTTCTTTTGCCTGCAATCACAGGCAGCCACTTGGATGACAGCTGCGCACACACACACACACACACACACACACACACACGCAGACACGCACAGCTTTCTTTCACACAAATATGACTTGAACTGACAAACATTTTAGACGATGGCCGTGTTCCCATTCTCTATTCAAGCGAGGGTTTGGCAGACACGCAGCGAAGAGTGAAAACAACTGAGCTTCAATTAGAGGGGAGAAACAGAGTGGGGAAAAAAAACAAATCTCCAAAAAATTATTTATCAAAATCCATTATCTGTCAGATGTTTCCTAAACATGTTTACATAAGAGCCTCTCAGGAGTGATGCACCCAAAGGAGAGCGAACACACACACGTTCACATATGTGCACCCCCAAGCGAAAAAACAAGACAAAAAAAAACACCCATACACAAGCAGATCTTAATGGGAGCTATTTGCACGACTAAATGAGCTCGACTCATCCTCGAGAAGCAAGCCAAATAAAATCTTTTGTGCGTTCTTCCACTTCTCTCTCCTCTTAATGTCTCTCTCTATTCAAATGCTTTAAAAGAAAGTCTCACTCTCTTTATTTCTCTCTGACTCCTTATGCAGCCTTTTGAGTATCATTAATGAACATCACTGTTTCATTAGCCAATTACATGCTGCGCGCGTGTGTGTGTGTTTGTGTGTGTGCATGTGTGTGTGTTTGCATTTATGGGGTAAAAGAATGCTTCAGTGAGGAGGTGACATACAGAACAATGTTTCTCACTAATAGTCCTTTCCTAGCTGCCCTGGTTGGCTGGAAATCTCATTACCCAAACTCAGAGAAACACATACACACACACACACACACACACACACACATAAACACACACGCTGAAAACACGCGTTTACGCAGCATGAACACTCATGAGTGAGAAAGGGCCGGAGGCAACAGAGCCGTTCCATTTTTAGTCACCATTCCCTCTGGATTCAGATATTAACATGCAGAACTCAAAGAGTGGTCAGAGAGAGAGAGAGAAAGAGGGAGAGAGAGAGAAAGAGAGGGAGAGAGAGTCATATTTTACACACCGAGTTACAGGATGGGTTATTACTGCACAGACACTGATTTTACAAGCAGAAAGTGGAATGCAAATGTCACGCTTTACTAATGAGCATGTTTGCAGAAAAAAAACATAAAAAGGAAGGAGAGAAAAAAAAACACTTCTTACAAATACAAAGTAAATTTTTAATGTTCATTCATTTCCTATGCATACTTTCACTCCAAGCACTGTAGATACCTGTACGTGAGGAATTAAACAACCAATAGGGGAACAATAATGCATTACTCATCAGTAATTAATGGAAACCAGATGTGAAGCACTCGTGAAACACTACTGAAAATACGACAGTCTGTGCTGTCAAACAGTCAGTTCAGTCAAAGACCTTTCACAAACTGTTCATGAAAGGAACAAATAAATTTACATGCCAAGCATGTACAGTAAGGAGCCTGGCTAGTAAGGATAGCTAAGCTAGCTTTAGCATAAGCCAGGTTGTACAGGTTACCGCTACATGCAAAACAAACCTTACCGGGTTATTATTTTTTTTTTTTAAATGTAATCTGTTAAATTCTTAATGGCAATTAATCGATTAGAGATTTAATCTGGTGACATGGTGACTTAGTGGATAGCACCTACAGTATCTCGCCGTGCTTGGTGGGTATCCTGCTGGTGCTCTGATTTCCTTCCACAGTCCAAAGACATGCAGATTAGGATGATTGTCATTCCCAAATTGCCCATAGTGTGTGATTGAGCATGTGAGGTTGTGTACTGTATGTGTGCGTGCCCTACGATGGATTAGCACCCCGTCAAGGGTGTACCTCGTGCCCCCCCAAGACCCTGTATACAGGGTAAAGTGGTATCAACAATAAGTGAATAATAAGCAATTAATCTTTAACATCTCTTTGTTGAGTAACACTTAATAGAATATCTATCTATCTATCTATCTATCTATCTATCTATCTATCTTTAAAAACATGCATACATTCCATTACCTTGTTTATTACTAGTCTTACCATCATCTGCCATACAGATCCTAATGAACGAGCTGTTACTATAGAAACCATAACATACTAAGGTGAAAGAATTTCTGTTATCGGCTTTGCTCACCAGCATCTTCTTTTCTCTCTTTTGAGGTTAATGAGACAAAAAAGCAGCTTGTCATTTTACAGAGAAACCATAAAAGCAGAAACTCCTCTCTCCTGAAACAGTTCCCATGCTGGGAAACTACACAAAGCACCATGTGTGCTACAAAGCGCTACAAATGAGAATACTCATAAACGCCTCATAATGAACTAATTGCATCAGATCAATGATTACATGTTTTTTTTTCTTTATTAAAAAACATTATTGCTTTTTTTTTTTAAAGCTTCTTATCGTTGTGGTTCGAGTTTGTGGAGAGTCTGCTATACCGTACATGATCCTGCATATGAGCTGATACTATATGAGCCCAAAACATTATAACAAGCCTAATTAGAATCAAAAACTCAACAACTCTATGGTATAATTCTAATAAATCCTTAGTAAGGTAAGTCCCCATCATACGAATGAGTTCCGTTCCGAGAGCTTGTTTGTAAGACTTTTTTTCTTAAGTCCAACAATCATTGTCTAGGTACTAAGATACTAAAACATTTGGTTATACACAGTATAAAACTAACATGTTCCATGATCTTGTCTTTAGAAACGTGCTGATGATTGAATGATTCATGTTAAAAGAACAAGCAATGTCTGCCATCTTTTCACCTCGCTCCATTCTCTCAATTATTTTCACGTTTGTCTCCATCGTTATTGTTTGACGCTTACCGCTTAGCGGTACCAGCTTCACCACTGCTGCTTTTAGGCTTGTTTCTGGATATCCTAGGATGCACGTCGCATGCACGTGTCACAGTATGCCGGACATGTGATCTAATGTCCACGATCAAACATGCGCATGCCCACCTCTACGAAAGTTCGTAACTCGAATGTTCGTATTTAGCGGACTTATTGCTATATGGACCTGTGCAGTTATTTAATCAACCACAGTATGTGTCAGAATAATCTCAATGTGATTTTTTGATCACATCGTGCAGCCCTAGTATTTATTGATTTACTGATGATCTCTGAATGTGGATGCATGCTACAGTACATGAAATTAACATAACAGAATAAAAAAAAAATCCTAAAATAAATACAGTTTCAAAACTATGAAAGAACACATATGGCATTACTGTAGGTAATTAAGTAACAACGAGAACAGTTTTGTCACATGCATTTGCAAAACCCATCTCTCTCTCCTTGATGAAACTGACTCATGAAGGCCAACCCAGGAAAGCAAGACCAAAACTTACCTCTTCTCTTAAGAGTTACCAGCTTCAGAAATCACCAATTAGATTGGAGTGGTTATGAAGGCTTTACAGAGCACGAGTAGCAGACACATCTCGATATTAACTGTTCAAAGGAGATTATTGCATCAGCATCGTTTTACATTGTAGAAAGAAATAAAAACCAGAAAAGAACATGAAATTAGAAGGTGTGCCCGAACTTTTGATTGGTAGTTTATAAACGGCTACACTTGAGGCATTTCAAAAGTTTTTATCCTTGTTATTTGTTAGACTATTATTATATGCATGTGGGTCAATTTGAAATGACTCTGATGATATTGTGCGATTCCTCAAGATGTCTCATTTGCAAGCAAGCACCTCAGGGGTGCCTCTGACATACATATTATCTCTCATATAAAAATAAACTAAGTCCTTTGCTCTGTTCATTTTTACGGAAATGCTGTGGAGTTGCAAGCATCAAACTGCCTTAAGCGGATCTTCTTTGGCAGCAATATAAACTAGTTTCTTCCACCTTTTTCTTTGACCACAATAAAGATGGCGAATGGAGAAAGAGAAAAGGTCTGAGATCCAAAGATAAAGTAGTGGGTTATTGTGGAGTTTTATTCAGTGAAGCCAATTTCAAGCCCTTTAATGGATCATCCCGTTAAATCTCATAAGACTCATATGGCTCACACTGACAAATATGTGACATGCAGACACGTGTAAATTGCGTTACATTAAGCCAGTGTGGTCAAGCAGAGAGACGGAACGAGAGACCGAAAACAACGTGTCATGTTAGGAAGAGATAAAATCACAAAGCAGTAAGCAGAGAATGACAGAGAGAGAGAGAGAGAGAGAGAGAGAGAGAGAGAGAGAGAAAGAGAAGAGATCTCCAGCGGCTCCGCTGCAGCAAGCTCTTTACTCTCACCAGCCTCTTTTGACAGGGTGAAGGGCGCCGAGCACGAGAGAATACAAAAGGAGCGTGTCGAATTGATAATCCCTGAAAATTTCAGTGAGGTGGGTGGAGGGGGCAGAGAAAGGTATTGTCTAATGCGATGGGCTTCTCATGCTGGTTGCTGCTCCCCCCCAAGCACAGGAGGATTACAGCATTATGCTCCTAATGACGACTGATAATGAGAGAGACACCACGTCTGTCACGTTAAATAACAGCATAATCCGTGCTTTTGCTTCCATCGCTTTAAATGTATGCATCTGCATGTATTTCCTATGATTATTAATGAGACTCACATAGAGGAACATAGTATTACGAAGGAAAGAGAGCGAGGCAGGGGAAATTAAATAAAGGAAGGAGAGCGAGAGAGTGAGAGAGTGAGAGAGATCTTAGATTAGAGCCCTGGTTGGAGTTTTGCTGCACAAAGACAACTTCACTTAAGCTCCATCATGTCTTTAGGAGCTTCATTTAATGAATCAATATGGCATTAAAAATCAGCATTAAGGATGTCTGGGTAAAAAAAATAAAAAAATAGGCCTTACTTTGATTGATACATAATTCTGCGAGATCAGAAAATGAAACCAAATGTGGAAACATCGAATGACAGAAGTCCAGAAGGAGAGAAAGGGAGCGAGAGAGAGAGAGAGAGATAGAGAGAGGAATGTGGAAAAAGAGATAGCGATAGAGAGAGGGCTGAGGCCCAGCTGCTCCTGCATGTTTTATGAGGTGGTAGAACACAGACGATAAATGACACCGACAACCGCACTGCATTCTGAGCCCAGAGAGAGAGGGAGAGTAAGACAATGGCGGCATGAGTGGGCAAAAATAGTGAAGAACGCGCTGCATATAGAGGACCTTGTAACATTCCTCTGCTCCTCATTAATAATTTCCATAAAATTCCAAGCCATAAGCTCAAGCGAGATAACAGATGAATGATCGCTTTGGCCAATTTGCTCCATTTTTAGTACAGTACGTGGTATGTACAGTATGTGCACACACACACACACACACCCACACACACACACACACACACACATGAAGCATTGTGTGTAAGCGTCTAGCACTGTTGCTTCTCAACTAGTCAATTCCTGTGCAGCGTGTTAGTAACAGCAAGCCTCTGCACAGCAACTTCACCACTAAACTTTGACAGTTTCTGACAGTTTCTACTTGAAAGTGCACATTTCAGCAGCTGCACATGTGTGTAGGATCTCACCTGCGCAGCAGCAGCTTGGGGTGGTTCTTACTCTCCAGGTTCTTGTCAATGAGGTCAGACAGAAGGTGTTTGAGGACATCTGTTGCGTACTCCAGTCTTCCCTGTAGCGCCGTCATGATGAGCGAAGCCACGTTGCCTCGGTCGCGCATCGAGAAGGAGCGCTGCAGCTCGAGCGTCCGAATGAACGTCAACAGAAACACTTTGTTGTTGATCAGCTGAGCAAACAGCTTCAGGGCCTTTTCCACCGTCTGCTGTCCATTACCTGAGACCTGCAGGGGCGCACACGGACAATGCACAGTGGGCTTTTAGTGCTCTAGTACTTCATTGATAATATAAAATAGTATATGTCAGGAAAATAATATAATGTCAGGCGCTGAAGTCGGTTAATAAAATGCTTAAAAAAAAAACGTCAAGTCAAACCGAGACTTGTGATGAAATAAAACGGTGATGAGACTTTTAGATGCAGTGGAAAATTATTTTTAAAGAAGGCCGGACGTCCATGAATGACGATTGTGACCGAGGTGGCTTGGACCCGACTGTAGTTGTTCCTGTAAATGTTCATCGAGTGAAACGCTGTCAGGAACAAAAACAACCTTGTTTGATCACCAAAGCCATTGAACCTCATCCTGCCCACCAACACCAGTTGCATTTACAGGAACTCGGCTGCCACATTCCCTTTATCATCCTGACCACCATCCAAGCCATTTCCACATGTCTGGGCTGTTATATAGAGAAATAAAGAGTATTTTTACTGTCATCACTGTGTTCTGTTATTCTGCACAATGCAAAGTCCCGGTTTGACTTGAACGCCACTTGTGTATCTCACAAATTAGTTTTAATTTACACATTGCATATAAAGCAGGCTTGATGTGTTCCTGGAAGACCTTAATGGACTGCTTAATGGCTCTAAATGCATTTTTTTTTTACCTCATAAATTGTATGTATTTATACAGATTTTTTGTGAAGATTTATGTGTTTAAGACAAAATGGTATCACTTTTAATGGAGAGTCCTTTGACGAGTGTCTCTAGTCATTGGAGGGTTGAATCATTACAGTATATAATCTGTAGAACATTATAGGCAAACAATACTCAGGTACTGAAAGGATGTTCATGTATGATCGTTATTTAAAAAAAAAAAAGAAGAAAAAAAAGCATAACAACAATGTTCTCTTGTATTTTTATCCAACGTTAGAACAACACAATCCAATAAAATAAGCTTTTTTATGTGTTGTGTATCCATGTGTGAGTGACATATTATGCACGCCACTTAGATGGCAATTGAAGTTGATTTATAAATACCTTCGGATGAAACTTGATAATGAAAGCATTGTACATAATTATGCCGTTTCTATGAAAAGATTTTTTTTTAAATAGTCAGGTCCATTTCCATTCTTTCGTAAATTATTATGTGTGCTACAGTACGTCTCACGGCTGCACTACACTATATAGAGATTAGGTAACAAAACATCGAAATATCCTATTAACGTCTGACTTACTGTCACATACTCTTAACCTTTAAAAAGGAGACGATTCTGCAAACACTGTGAAGCACACATTCAATGTCAGTTAAGAACAAACGACTGCTGGTGGAGAACTCTCGCTCGTAATAAGAAAGTGGAGAACAATGGCTGGATAGAGACATTGGGAAACCATTTTCCATCTACAGGCTTCTGAGCAACTGAGCATTTGCTACTCCATTACTCCTGATAAGATGACTGCTGGTGGGTGAAATTCTGCAGTGCTCGATATGTGTGTGCGCGTTCGCATGCGAGTGTGTGTGCCTAGCCTCAATTTTCACTGTGCTTCTTTTCTCGGGTTTAGTTCAAACAGAGTATATTCATTCCACTTTCTCGAATGAAGCTCAATCATGATTAAGAGTTTCTCACACACACGCACACACCTCGAGCTCTCGAAGAACCGGGTGGTCCTCGATGCCAGGGAACAGCACTCTCATGGCGTAAGTGCGGTAGTCCAGGTGAGGGATTCCAGCTCTGTCGAGATCGCTGGTCAATTCGTTAATGTCTGTCTGCAACTCTGCGAAAGCTGGTGAAGGAAAGAGAAAGAAAGCGACAAATCATGTTAGACTCAGGGTCTGATCAGGATGTTTGACATCCACGATCTTGACTATCCACTAGGGTACGGCTACATTTAATGATTTCTTGAAAGCACCATATGCTGGAAGGGCACTTAAAAGTATTGATCATCTAGCCTGTCTGTTTTCGAGGTCATTGCCTTTAATCAGTACTGGATGAAGACGTTTGTGAAATTGGTAGAGATTGGCTTGATGTGTTCTGTCAGCAAACTGTCCCTGCAAATAAACATTTATATTTTCCATCAAGAAACAAGTTGCAGTGCAATGTTTAAAAAAAAAATAATAAATCTCTGCAGCAAAAAAAAATAAAAAAATAATAAAATCAGTGACAGTTTTTTCTTCTTCATATTCTATCTATAAAGAGCACTCTGTCTTTTGTCAAATTTTCCCCAATAAAACTGGCGCCTTTGAGACATTTATGCCCGTCCGTTGTGACTCGCAAGCACAGATGGATTTCGCATCACAATGAATCAAACTTGCCAAAATAGGGCAAATTCTTATTTCACCGCTCAGGAGCTGTCACATTATCTAACATCCACATAATCAGTTTTTAATACTGCTGATTTTTTTTTTTTTTACATTTTATTTTCAACCATCCATGCATGCACACACACATATACGCACGTGCACAGATGTGCAGATAATGAATTGACTGCCTGCTCAAGTGTGTGTCCCCTGCTGCTGGAGAGCGAAGGTGAGGCTGCTTTAATTGGGTCCATTCTGACTGAGCAGCACTCTACCCTCAGGGAGTCTCTCTCTCCTATCTCCTATCCCTCATTCCCTCTCTCACTTTTACTCAGTCTGCTTTTTTTTCCATTTTTCTTTTTCATGACACACAAGCCAAATCTTCCACCTACACACATACACATGCTGAATCTCTGTCCAACATGGTTTCAGGAATACCCCTATGCCCTGTGTCCACAGCTCAACAGCACAGCACCCATTATCAGCCTGAAAGCGTGTGTATGTGTATCTGTGTGTGTGTGTTGCAACTCAATTTATGAAAAGTCCACTTTAATACAACCAAAAAAATGAGTATGCCTTGCCTGAGTATTACATCATTACACCATGGCTGAAGGCTTGGTGAGTGTGTCATTTAGCTACATCATTAACCACAGAAGACTACAGTAATTGAGGTGAAATCGAGCATCTGGAAATAAAACTGAAAGGAGGGTGATTTAGGAGAACATCATGGGTGAACGCTCGAAAGAAAAAGGGCACCAGAGATAAAAGGATTTCATTGAGCTTGTGTCTTGAACAAAATGAAGATTTTGTGTTTGCGCCAGTTTGACATCATATCATATCTCTGGATGTGTGTGTGTGTATGTATCAGCATCCTCACCCTCTTTGCACTCAAGCGCCACCCTGGACTCCAGGTTGTCCATCTGCATCTGCAGCCGCTTGAGCGTGAGGTCGTTCTCGCGTGACTTGCGCTTGTAGGCGATGAGGACGAGGATGACGATGATCAGCAGAAGGCCCCCGCCGGCTGCTATGCTTACGATTGCTGGTAGAGTCAAGAGGCTGTCCGATAGGATGTTCACAGAGCCGGGAGAGACATGAAGACCGCCTACCTGCACCTGAGCGAGAAAGCACACACAAACATGTTCATCCTGTCAAGCAATTCTGTCCAGGTGATTATCCTCTCCTGCTGTCAGCGACTCGCTTTGTTTGATGACTCAACTTTGTGAAGGCAATTGGATAACCCATAACAGAGACGACCACAGAACCACCTCTGACATGTATTGCATCATTACACCATATTATCTTGTTGGTAGATCAATCTCGGCACACTGTAGCAGTGACATCAGATGAAGCTGTTGGGATTTTCAGACTGTGTTTACTTACAGATCACTTTATTCCACCACACAGCCATGCAGATGTACAGTTAGTATTTTTTTTAATGCACAATTTTCAGTAATCCCACTCCTTCCCTTCATCATTAGCAGCACTCCCCCTGTGACTGCTGAACCGCTGTCATGTCAGTATCAGTACTGAGAATAGTCATCACCTATAATATTTGGTCACTTGGGGTCGTTTAATTGGTAGCCTTTGTTTATCACAGTATACAGGAATTCTCCGGGTTATCTGGCATGATTCAGTGTTATCTGGCAACCCCTGGCAAGCACAAAGCAATGGCGTGAGAGAGCACGGGAGCGCAAAAATATTAATTAATCCCGACAGGCATTAATGAGTCATGGGTACACGTGATCATGTCACCAGTTTACTATCAGTTCTATAACTGATAATCATTGGTAATGTTATGACTGATCAGTGTACGTATAATGTAATATTAGTAGAGAGAAAATGTATTGTCCTTGTATAAACATAGTTGGTTTTCATAAGGTTGAAAGCAGATAGAAAAACAAGCCATAAAATACATTAGGAGTGATCACACAAACACATACGATTCAGTGACTGTAGCGGCGAGCTTATAATTAATAACTCATCTATTCTTAAAGAAGCTTTCAGCGTCTCAAGCAGCCGAGCCCGACAGGAAGGTCTGGCTCGCTTCCTCTGGCTGATTAGGGTAAGAAATGCTTTTACTTTCTCTGTCATGCAACCCACATCCTTAACATCCTTGAAGAGAAACCGCCGCTGTATTTAAGATGACTTTTCTGCAAATCCTGAGATTTAAATTAATAAGTAAAGAACACTGGGATCCTCTAAGTGACGCGGCCTGGGAAAAGCTTTTACACTACATGGGGAAAGTTTTTAAATTGGTCGAACACTGCATTTAAAGATCTTTGAAAAAAAAATGCACTTTGCATCTGATTAGAAACTGAATAGACGCTGGTCTGTATCACGATGGAGAATACAGGGTATATATATTATATATATATATATATATATATATATATATATATATAT
>JAQMYJ010000015.1:18622257-18641540 GCA_030014305.1 Clarias laeviceps | reverse complement strand
AAACTGGGAAGGTGGTGGGGGGGGGTGGGGGGGGGGGGGCACTTTCTGCCATAATCAGGACAATGATTAATGTCTCCATTGTAGGCAGGTGACAGGTACGGCTACATGCACAAAGGCAATTGTCTCCAATTTTGCAGTAGCTTTTGAGAATTCTGCCAGGTAAGGAAAGGGGGGGAGGAGGGGAAGTGAGGAGAAGCAATTTGGGCAGGAGGCAGGTGACAATTTGAAGGCTGCATTGACAGGCTCTCTGCTCTGATTGCCAGGATGTTCCACTGTTTGCTTCTCCTCAGCGACAAAGGCAAAGAGGGAGGGATGAAGAGCTCTATAATTGTAACCTCGCCAGTTAATAAAAATTCACCCTTTCAGGCCATGAATCAAAGCCGATGCTATTCTATAGTGAATGATCAGACAGGGTGGGGAGGTGCGATAGATTAAGCTGCTTTTTTCCCCGTCTTCTTCTAGTCATCGTGAGGAAAGATATACACCAGGGAAAAGAAGGAGAGTATGAAAGAGTGAGGAAGAAAAAAAAATTACAAATCAAGCAACGGCCACCCAAAAGCCATATTTCAGCAGTTCTAGAAAAAGTCACTGCTCTGCGAACAATGCTGCTGCATCCAGCTTTTGTCATTCTGGACTTCTTTTTTGATAAAAAAGGGTTTGGTGAAAAAATTCCTGTTCACATGTAGTGATGATGAATTCATGCCTAATGCATATGCAGGAGTTCTTTCTTCTTCAGATAATCAATATCTGTTAATATATTAGTCTTTACATGAAGCTCACCAACCATTTTCTTATAAGTGTCTCATCAGAATACTTATGCATAAAAGTTATAGTTATGCATAAAACACACACTAAAGATGATGTGGCAAGAAAGAAAAGACATAAGGAAAATAGTCTACACGTAGGCATTTGGCAGACGCCATTATCCAGAGCAACTTTTAAAAAAAATTTTTTATCTCATCATACATCTGAGCAGTTGAGGGTTAAGGGCCTTGCTCAAGGGCCCAACAGTGGTAATTAGGTGGTCATGGGGTTTGAACCTGGGACCTTCCAAACTGTAGTTCAATGCCTTACCCATTTTAGAACCTGGGATTTTTTCTTGTCGATTTTATTTATAACATTAGCACCACAAAACATTAACACATTAACACTACTTATCAGTTACACAGCACTAAACTGATCACCGGATCATGGGCACCGAAGGCTTACCCATGCCGTTGGGACCAACGGCCAGCCCGTCTGGTTCAATCCCACAAAAAAGCCAATGTAGCACAAATCACTGAAAAAGTCAATGCTGGCCACAATAGAAAAGCACCAGAACACACAGTGTGTCACAGCCTGTTGCTCATGGGGCTCAACAAACTAAAAGCACAAGGCCACTGACCTGGCCTCTAAATTCCCCACATCCCAGCTCAATCGAGCATGGGATAAACTTGACAAACAAACAATCAGGTACATGGAGATGCCACCCCACAACCCACAACATTAAAAAATCCTTGTCGCTGATCAGAGTATGTGTGCTTTCTACAACTTTGGCCATTCTAATCCTTTTTCTTTTCAAAGCTACATCAATCCATACTGCCTTAAATGCACTGTAATACTGCAAATTATACTGCAGTGCTGTTGGCTTATTGATTCCGATTGGTCAGAAAGTGTTCATTCGTTTCTATAAAAGCACAACTCTGACAGCTGGGAGGCGAATCACAGGTTTATTAATACACTCATTCTGATGCATGTTACTGTTTCTGTTAATCTATTTAGCTTTTTTTTTTTTAGCAAGGATTCACCAGAGTCAACTCGTTGTAGAAGTCAAAGTTACGAAGGCTTCTTTAGGTTTTTTGACAAAAGAAGTCTTCAGGGTTGAAAGCTTTGAGGTTTCACAGTAACATGGCAAGCATTTGTTATCTTTCTAACTTCAACAGTGAGAACGAGAGGCTGGTGAGGAAACAACTATTTTTGGCTGTTATAATATAAGTAATAAGAGGAACATATGCCAACTTTAAATATAATAATATGCTAACTAAAAATATATATTTTTTCATTCTTTATTTAATATAAAATGTTAGATGTATTCATGTTTGATATATTCACAAAGCCCTTTTATTGGAAAATGATCAGCGTCACACTTGTACCAACCCATCGCTTCATGTCACATTACACTACCATGTCAGTGATTATTTCCCCAAAACTTCATGTACTGTCATGTTTTATTGCCGTGGCATGGCAGTGTAAGCAAGCTGTAATCACACTGTGTAAATTTTTAAAATTAGTAGTTTTGTAACACTCCTCCCTTCCACTAATTTGCAGAGATCTCTCACTATTCCATCTCACAACTACTCTTTCTAGAAAAGTCGTAGTGCCTTAATTAAAAGTGCTTTTCTAGGAAAAAAGAAACACATTTGATTTATAATGATTCTGTGCTTTTTTTGATTACTGCAGACTCTGGTTATGCTGATGAAGGATAGTAAATATAGTTAATTGTCCAGTGAACAAGAAAGAACATCTTCCCACTTTCCAACCTCTTCCAACAGTCTGCTCTCTAATGCACTTCATACGCCATAAAACACCCACTGAAGATGATGATGCATTTCACACAAAATGTTTTACTCAGAATAAAAGCAAACGGTCAAAGTAGTCCCTGTTTGCAACTTGTAGTGGTTAAAACGATCCTATTAAGCATTTCTTGCAAGCCTCATTATAGACCCTAAATTATTCAGAGGGGCAGTTATGTCACTTGCAGAGATGCATAGCTTCATATTCAGCACCGATCTGGCTTATGTGCATAACAAAACAAGGACAAACGTAGTCTAAAATGTGCTCTGTCACACTTTCCCTGAATAATTCACCAATAATTAAGTCCAACCAACAGACGAAGCATGTTTATTCTCATGCGTTTGAACCTCTGAGGTTGAACTGATGCAATTTCGGTTCATTAGCTAGGCTCACCATATGCAAGACAGGCATTTGACTCAATGCATGGCACAGATATAACTTAGGTCATAGTGAAAAGATGGGGCAGAGAATTAGAAACCAAGAAAAGAGGTTGTTGCTACATACGTTTACTGATTCATGTCCGCCATACTTGACTCGTATTCTAGGTTCCTGGACCACATCCAAGTTGGTTCCGGTCACTAGAAGGGGAGTGTGCCCACTAGAGCGAATAGAGAAGAAGAGAGAGGAAAAAAACTTGGTCAGCTTTGCACATTGAACAGAAAGTTAACTTCCATTATGTTCTCCACTTTTGAAACTCTTACACAATTTAACCTACAGACCCGCCATTAAAACGGCCTCCTTTGTCAAACGGTGCTGTGAAGATAATAAGCTTGTGAGAAGGTAATGATTAAAGATGCTTTTAACTGGCTTCAGTAGACGTAATCAAACACAACAGATGTGCTTTTGGAAATGCCAAAGGAGCAGGGACTACAATGATCCTAGTTAACATTCTGGTGTTGTCCAGGGATTTACAATAAGCAACAAAAACAAGCATGGAAACACGAGCTGGAGAGGGGAGGCTGCTGGTTGTTCTTCGCAAAATCTCACAAGATACAGTAGTTCCCAGAGCCTCTACATTAGCCATGCTCAGCTAGTAATGGAGAAGCATATGGCTTTTGGTTTTAGAGACGCTCTGGTGACATTAGCCTCGTGTAAATGTTACAGCAGCTCCCTGGCCTGTGCTGGACTATTCTGCACTCAGGCAATATACAAGGTACTTCCTGATAAATACCAAAAGTGTTTTTCTATTATTATGGATGCTAATTATTTAAAACAAAGAGGAAGTATGTAGTGTAGAACAGTTCAGCTGGATGTCACTGAGAGGGTAGCAGTCATTCGTTTATTAGCACTCATAATATATTTATTGCACAGACCATATTTATATTTAATGCACAGACCATTATTTTGAAATATAATGTATGCAAACTTGATATAAAATGACCCTTGAACATACCGTACAATGGGCAGTTTTGAAATGTGCAAATGATATGCAAATATAAATGCAAATCTGCAAATCATGTAATTGTGCACTATACAATTATCAATGTATTGTTGTAAATTCTTTCAGGAAATTACATAAAACAGAGCACAATAAGGAGTTAGGACTACCATGGAGGAAGCAAGACATGTAAGGGGAAGAAAAGATCATCCATATGAAATCAACATTCCTATGAAGTCCGTGTTCGTGATTCCAGATCATGACATGATCTGGAATCACGAACGCGTGATTTATATATATCATTTTATATATATATATATATATATATATATATATATATATATAATGATAATCCATTCTCATCTCTCACAGACAGACAGATACTGAAGGGATAATTAGAGCAAAAAATGCTAATGTGGAAAAGAATGGATGCAATTAGCCAGTTGAAACTAATTGACTGCATTTATGCTGTCACTTTATGTTAGATTGTGAAGTCGCTTCTCTTCACAGTCTAACTAGCTGTTTTGTTTCTTAACGTCATGTCCCATAAGTTCAGAAATGCATTTGTCAGTTAAGTGTCTTTTGAAGCAGTACTTTGCCATATATGCAGACAGTAATGAAAAGAAACTTCCTTTTCCAGCTAAAATAAACTTATTTATTTCGTTAACATTTAGGCTTTGCTTTGAAGATGTTGGGGCACATATTGTCTGGACAACTTGTACAGCCGTGGCCAAGAGTTTTGACAGTGACAAAAAGTAATTTTCAAAAAGTCTGCTGCTTCAGTCTTTTTGGATTTTTTTTTTTTTGCGCTACCATCAGTCCTGTCATGCCAAGAGTACAGCGTCCTGAGACAGTTCATGAGTGGGGTTGCAGCCAAGGAAGTGGGCTCACTAACAAGAACACAAGAATAAAGAATGATACAAAAACAGTTTGGTGACAAACAATGCTTTTTCCAGCATGATGTGGCACCATGATGGAGCATGATGGGCTCGGGAAACAAAACATCGATATTTTGGGTCCATGTCCAGCAAAATCCCCATTAATCCCATTAAGAACTTGTGGGATTCTGTCCATCCTCAAGAGGCAGGTGGACAAACAAAAAACAAAAAATTCTGACAAACTTATGCAAGAATGAGCTGCCATCAGTCAGAATGTGGCCCAAAAGTGGATTGTCAGCATGTCAGGGCAAAGGTCTTAAAAAGACACCAATGAGAGACTAATTGACACTAATGAAATGGTTGTAATTATACTTCAGTCCTTCCATAGTAACACCTGACAAAAAGGATCTAAAAACGCTGAAGCAGCAGAAAATTAATATTTGTGTCATTGTCAAAACTTTTGGCCACCAGTCTGACTCCAACAGTTCTGGACTAAAGCTGGCTGTTGCATCATTCACGTACAGTGGTGTCAAGTATTAAGACAACATGTGCCATGTATAATAGTTGTGCACAAAACAGGTGCTTTCACTAATTAGTTCAAGCATACCTGGCTGCTGAATTAACTGAAAAACTAGTGGAAAAACTGTCTATGTGACATGTAACAATGGTGTTCAGGTTCTGGAGCCATGACCTTAGTCATCTCTAGACATCTCTAAACCCAATAGAAAACTGTTGGACAATGGTGCAGAAGGCAGTAGCTGTCAAGAAACTCTTCTTTACACGATGATGCAGTCAAGCAGGCATGGACTGAACAAGTGACATCAGAGTACTGCAGATGTGTTTTTGACTCTATGCTGCAGGTTTTGAAGTTTTCCAGCAGGTTTTGAAGAATAAAGCACTTTATATTAAATATTGATTGTTGTATAGCAAGTTTATTGCATAAAAGAACAAATTCTTCTTATTATCCTGATTGTCATTATTTTACGAAAAATGAGAATGTCATTAAACCACTGAATTTCCCTTTTGTTGCAATACTTTGTGAATATCGTACATACAGTAGGTACTATTCATTACCACAGCTCCTTTTCTTATTTTTTATTGACTTAAATCATTAGGTAAATTTGCATTTAATCCACAATCCTTTTCATTGTTTAAAGATTTAAAAAATATATATTTATTGGTTCCATTTTTTTTCTTTCTAAAAAATGAAAATCAAACACCTTTCCTTCACCATTTCCCTTTAGTCTCTGTGTCCTGGGGTCCTGCTGTAAGGTCTCACACTGAAATCCATTTCCATGCCATCTGCTGCATCCTCACACCTCTGCCACATGTTCTGTGCATCTCCTTCTATGTCCTGTTAAAAACGCTCATCAGTCGTGCTAATTTCAGACCTGTCAGCACTGTAGTGGCATATTCAGGGGCTGCCAGCACCAGATGGACACACACACTGAGACCTTCCTTCGTGGTTTCTTTCATTGACCCTGCTTTTAACCAGATCCACAGAACAGAAACTATAGGAACTTATTAAAACAAGTAACTAATTTAGTTCACATGATTGTGGTAACAAAATGTTTCAAAGTTTACTCCAGGGCAGATGTGGTTTAGACCATGTTTCTGTGAGAAAGAGGAGACTGAGAAGTTCTAATAGGAAAATGTTACCTGGCAATGCTCCATTCAGGCTCAATGCGCTGTACAGTGGGATCATCAATGTACTCAAAGGTGAGCTTCTCCTTCACCTGGGCATGGTCCACACTCACAGTAATCTGCACTGGACCCACCCCCGTCAAAGAGGGAGCAGAGTAGCACACGATCTCCGTCATAGTCCGCCTGTGACAAAAAGCCACAAATGTGAACTCATATAAATCTATACGGTTATTACAAAAAGCCAGCTCTATATTTTACTACCTATATGCAGCTAGTTTGCAAAAAACGTTCTCAGCTGCAGGCTCTAAGTTATTATTCCTTTATCTATACTCATATACGTTATAAATACACACTTTCTTTCTCCCACCTTCAACAAAGAGCAAGTCGATATCTCTAATAGATTTAGGAATATGAAACATACAGCAGATTATATAACTACACTGATGGCTACCATGGTTATTATTATGTCAAAAAGACTATTATTTCTTTATTATACAAGAATATTGTTGAATTCTCTTTTCAGAAAGTGTTGATTAATTTTCCATACTAGCAGCAAGGCTAATGACATGCACTCACTTTTATAGTAGCTTGCACAGGAACTGGTATGACTGACAAAAATGAAATAAAATCTATGTGTCTAATTGAGCAAGTTAAGTTAAGCCATTATTCCACACATACACATTACTGCACAGTGAAATTCTTTATTCTTTGCATATCGCAAAGTTTTTCTTTTCTTTGATAGGAGGCTGGGGTCAGATAGCATGGTCACCAGTGATGTGGCACCCCTGGAGCAGACAGGGTTAAGGGCCTTGTCAAGGGACCAACAGCGACAACTTGGTGCAGCTGGGGCTTGAACTGCTGACCTTCTGATCAGAGACTCAAAGCCTTAACACACTGAGTTACCAATGCCCTTACAGTTTTTGTGAGAATGTAAATTTTTTAGCATTTTTAGACAGTCATTTTTGTTAAAGCTTTATAAATCACTCACTTTTAGTCAATTGTACATTTAACTGTAGCTCATCTATTCATTAAAAATTTAAAAATTCTCACTGGCCATTACATGATGTATGGAATTTCTTTTCAGCCCCGTATGAATGTGGCCTTTTTCTTCACCTCAGCTTATTGCTCCTGCATCTATACGAGGTGGTATCAAATATTTGATAATAATATTTTTCAAGTTTGCAGCTAATGCTGCAACGAGTAATTCGAGGTGTTTTACAGTAAGTGGCATGCACATTTCAAGGGAGGAAGAACATCACAGGAAAACGGCGAGAGAACAGAAAGACCTTCAATGAGCTCAACCTCCAAAAATGTCAAAACCATTTGACAACTTGTGCATGATGATCGTCGGAGAACTTCAGCATTATACGCGCCAGACAATAATAAAGTACTTTCTTGTAAACAGAGCTTATCTTGAAATTTTTAAGTACCACCTTGTATTAAGTTTCCTTTACTTATGACAATTTATTTGTGGCTTCATCTACATTATTTATTCACATGATTATATATAGTTGGATTATCACATTTGATGTAAAACTAATATGAATTTAAATCAAGTAATAAATTGTGCTGCATTTATTTGCATTGAGAATGAAAGCTGTCCACTCTGTCAGGTCTTATGTCCTTCATAAGCATATTGCTTATAGTTAATTAATGATTTGTAGTTAATTAATGATTGCTGTGATACCATGGATTTTTCCTCTTCTTGTATGTCAGGGCAAAATAACATATCTAAAATCTATGTCCGTTGTAATCTCACATATACTGCAGGTTTGGTGGACAGTGATTACACGTCTTTAAAACGATGAGGCAAGTTCTTACTCATAGAACTCGCAGGTCTGGTTCCCGAACAGAACGCTGACGCTGCTCCCTGCACCCAGATTCACTCCAATGACAGTCACCTTTGTGCCCCCTGACTCCGGACCTCGACTTGGTGACAGCCCAGTTACAGATGGTGTCTGAGTTAGAGAGATAAATGGATAGGAAAGGCAAGACAATATAAGAGAGAGAGAGACTAATTTACTGTACACATGCATAATGTATGTACATTATGAACAATTTTGGATACCTGCTTTCAAAGAGAATATATTTTTTAAACAACAGAGATACTTCTTTACAAGCATGTCTAATTTCTGCAGAGCGAACAGCAGGAAAAAGATTGTTCTCTATCCACCCAGAGTGGTGATATCTCATGGAAGAGAGTTCAAGACAACATATGCTTAAAATCCATAGTAAATATCTTCTAAGCACTTCACTGCCCACTTACCGCCTTCCCCCATCTCTTTCCGCAGCGCTTCCCTGCATTTTATTTCACGGACTGAAAATAGCATGTATGTACATTCTCTGAAGACAAGCAGATGGAGAAATACACAAACACCCAGCTCGGAGCCTTAAAATAGATGGTCGCTGACTCCTAATGCACGAGGGCGAAAAAATACATTAACAGCATTTTCTGCTTCATTCGCTTGGGAATGCTACTCAGTCGTCCAGCAGCATTTCGATGAGTTTTGGGATAAACGTGTTCACTTCGTTTATGACTATGACACGGAGGGTATAGGGGTTTTAAAAGCACGTGGTGAAAATGGCGACACGCACACGCACTCAAACCAAGAGTCGAAAGGACTCAGCAAACTCATAATGAAAATGGCTCTGATAATAACCGGCAGCTGTTAATTGCTGGGGGAGGGGTGATTGTGTATGTGCGTGTGAATGTCGGTGCTTAAGTGTCCCCTCAGGTGCTTTTTTCGGTGTGGAGGAACATGGCTGCCATCCTGCCTTTAATTCAGCTAACAGCTTTCATTGTCTCCGTGTTCCGTGTGCCTTCCCCATGGTGCCACACGTTTATAATTGCTCCATACTAAAAACTAATTTGATTATGCTGTCAGGAACTACGCTTCACAAGCAGCAAGTGCGGTTTCCATTCTGCTGAAAAGCAGCGACAAATTAGAACTCTAATTTCTAATCGCGTGCGATTTTTCAAACCAGTTCATTTGAAGGGTCCGCCATCGAAGACTCGATTCAGTTCGTTGTTTTGCTTTGTGATTGCATTAGACACATTAGCTCACTAGGAAGTGCGCGAATAATGCCATTATCCACTATGCAAATCAATAAAGCAAATGTTTCACAGTGAGAGAGAATAATAACAGGAAATAAAACAAAAGGAAACGTGAACCATAAAAATGAAATTATTTACCTAGTTGTGATAAACATATTAGGTTTAAAAATGAAGGATTGTAAAATCTGAACAAAAAATCTGAACAGTTCATGGAAAGGCCATTATACGTACGGACATTAAATGTGTAAAAAGTGAAATAATTATAAGTCTGTTCTTATGTTCGAATGTAAAGCATTATCCTACAGCTGCCTGAACAAAAAATTCAATTCAGTCATAATGATTATTCATGAGCTCTTACTGTATTAGTGGAACTATTAAAGTACAACCAAAATAAAGGTAAGTTAATACCACCTCCTTTTTGCATAATTCAGAAGCATGCTGGGATTTGAATCCTTACCACAAAGGAGTAAAGCTGGGAGGAGCGAGCCTGCAGCTCAGGTTTACACTCTCCCACACAAAGCTGCACAGGACCGGCGTCGGTGTCTTCTGAAGTTGCATCCATCTCACACACTATCCTGAAAATTCACATCGAGTTCACAAGCAATTAGAGCGCTGTATTTTGGGATTTGTTTGTTTTTTTGTAGAATGCTTATGTACGCCGATCAGCCACAACACTAAAACCACCACCACCACCACATCAACTGAATATCATTGATTTTCAATTATATACTAGTAAACTGGTGACAGGGTCGTGGGAACCCATGGCTCATCCATGTCTGTAGAGACCAAAGAACAGCCTGGTCTGATTCCATAGAAAAGCACAGAGATGTAGCACACATTGCTAAATAAGTCAATGCTGGCTATGATAAAAGGGTATCAGAATACCCAGTGCATCAGCGCCTGTGATTTATGGGGCTTAGCAGGCAAATAGTTCAAGGTTGTTAATCCCAGATCTCAATCTGACCATCTACAGCACCCACGTCACCCAAATGATCTGCTGCTGATGTCCCGGTGTCAGACATTACAGCACACTCCCACTAGAGTCATGACTGGGGGGCCGAAACTGTTCTTATGGCACAAGTGGAACCTTTATATATAATTGAGCTTTAATGTTATGGCTGATCAGTGTATAACGCACAACTGTCTACATTTCCAACATTAAGGTCAGTGAATGGCGTTTCTTCATGGTGACTAATGAAACATTCTTGCTGAACTGACAAAACTCCTCAGAAAGTTTTTTTTTTTTTATATGTTTTTCTATTTTCTACAAAATAAACAACAGGATACTGTTTAAATCGTATACAGACCATTTTGTGTTCGTTTTCACATTTCACATTCTTCTCAATGCTAGATAATGTTAAATAGGGAACATTACAGTAGGCATTGCAATCACTTGCTTTCTATACACTCACGAGCCAGCAGTTTGTGAAATTATAGGTCAAAGTTGACCTAGATAAAGCTTTTTCAAAAAAAAACACATGCCTATTTCACATGCACCCTGTTACTTTTCAGAACATTAGCTTTTGTGCCAGGTGAATTTTATTCACAATCGGTCTGACTGGTGCTTCAGCTAAAAAGAATGTCTCAAACCATAAATATACTCGGCGTACTCATAATGTTAGCACCTCTATGAGGTGAATGATTGTAGCAAGTACATGTCCAGCCTTCCAAGCTGAATTCCTGTCAATACCATTGTATTTTTGCCATTTGGTGCTCAATTGATATGCCATACTGTACATGTTCAATCACGAGCAATTGGCCCCTGTATGGGCATCCAATGCTAAAGTCTGCCTCATCCTCGTAACGTTCGCACCCTGCTGCGTCATAAATATGGCCCCTAACAGCGCGCTGAAGGCCTGCGTAAATCACAGTGAGTAGCTGCAGCAGATCAATACTGTTTTATCATACTCTCTGATCTGATGTCACCCGTGCAGGCAGGTGGCCAGATCAAATGACAGAATAAAAATGTGCCACTCATCGATTGGCACTTGTGGCGAGTAGGAAAGATTGCAACGCAATCATGCTTGCTTAGTGCATGTGCTGGGGTTGTGACTCTACAGTTTGAGAATATATATGCCTTGTGTACATAGGTGTATACTGTATATAGTTGCATACAAACACAACCCCTATTACATTCTGAAAGCAGCTCTAAGCAGCAGCGTTAACTCCGTGCCAGTCTAAGATAAATGACTCTAGCTGACGGTACTTGGGGTGACGTAATGGCTCTAGAGGCTGCGCAGCAGAGAATTTCTGCTTCGAAGGCTCTGGTATCGTGTGCAGCCCCTTTCCTCATTTCCTCCTGACACTCCTCCACAGCTCCATACAAATGAATTCACCCAAGCTCTATCGTACTTGGATTAAACTGCTGTCAGAGGCGAGGAGGACTGACAAATCTCCTCCCTTGCACGTCACGCATTTCAATTACAGCTGCCGAGGCTTGCTTCTGCCCCTTTGGCATGCTGCACCAAGGCACGGGAAAAGAAACCAGGCTGGGCACACAGACAGGGACTACTCACAGAATCTAAAAAAGAAATACATAAATAAAATATAATATACCCATGGTAAGAGTAAATTCTGCATCCAGTGCACTGTATCCCAGGGCTTGCAGTCAAGGCTAACCTTCTACATCTCTAAAGATTTGCTCTGAAATAAGGTCATGGTATAAAAACACTGTCAATTGTAAAGTTCACAGAATTCTGTAATTCGCTCAACCTTAAAAGGCCATGACTACGCGTACTGAGGAGCTACACTGTGCGTTCAGCATGAACATCTCCTTATAAACAGCAACGCGTGATCACGCTTCAGACGTGTAAATAAGACTGCAGTACCCACGACATTAAGGTGTAGACTCAAGTGGAGGCTGATCTGCATATACGCAGTAGTCACTAATTAATAGCCTACCATATTAGTGCCAGAAGCCTAGGCCTGACTGCACAGTGTGTTATGCTGTTCATTAATTTCATGTCCGTGGTGAATCAAAGAGGCTTTTTAAAAGTGATGTCTCACAGAGAATGCTGGGTGAAAGGATGCGCAATTCTAAAATAGACTACAGATTTATTTATCTGGTAGTGACTAGTGCCAGAACAGCTTATTAATAAAATATGATCATAATTATAGTCAAGAAATGTCATTAAACGCACTCACTCACTTATTCTCTATACCGCTTATTCTGTACAGGGTCACGGGGGGCCTGGAGCCTATCCCATGGGAATAGGGGCACTTTGCAGGGTACACCCTGGATTGGTGATAATCCATTGCAGGGCACACAAGCACATATTATTAGACTGTATGCACCAATTTTAGGCCACCAGTTAGATCCCACCTATTATATCGTGCAACAGCTTAAAGAAACCCATTACTGGCTAGAGTTGGTGTGATTAATAGATTTGCTCTTTTCTACTCCCAAACACAGACAGCCGTGGGATTAATAAGATTCAAACTCACAACTTTTGCATGATTTAGGGAACACATTTCTGTTACACCACACACAAACATCTTGTGAATGAGTTCCACTTATTGATTAGTGGGTCTATGCTATGTTATGAAGCATGCTATAGTATGCATTACGGCGCTTCACTTAGAAAATTTGATTAGAATGGTACAGAATGCTATTACATCAAAGAAAACAGTAAAGCTGTAGTCCTAGAAAAATCTGGGATCATTACACATGTCATAAAGTCATACAGTAACCTAACGTGAGAAATTGTTTGACTACGAAAAAAATAAAATGCTTTGGGAGGCAATACAGCCATTTGCCTCATTATAATTGAACAAAACATGGCTTCTAATGCTCTCTCTCTTCCAGTGGAAGGTAAAGCCCTCTTCCAGTGCCTGACACCAATGAACCAGTAAAATGTACCAAATACCATGACCTTACACTCAATTGGTTGTCTAATAGAAAATAGATAATAGTAATTTCCATTAATTAAGGCTGGTGAAGTTGTAGAGTTGTATTCGTTGACTGAAATGCTGTAAAGAAATAAGCATAAATAATTTTTGGCATTTAGCATATATTTTTACAGTTTAGAAATCATTTAATCCAATCATGAAGTTATGAACTTTCCATATTTCTGGATTTTAAATTCTCACGTTGATGCACAAGGCGCTGGCTTTTAGATATTAGCAGAAGCTTGTAAAAGCTGGGTTAACTAGCCGTTAAGCAAATAAGCAAACAAGCAGATGCTGAGTGATTACTGAGGAGTAAGGAAGTGGGAGGTAGGGTGGGTAGCAACCTCCCAGCGGAAAGAAACTAGCCAGGTCTGCTGCTGCTCTAATTAGCCTTTTCTTTCCCCTGTTGGAGAAGGCTGTGAATGTAATCTTCAGGATAGCCGTCCATCACGAGTTGTTTGGACTGCCTTTGTGAAGATGTTTCTGTGCGAGGAAAACTGCCAGCAGATCCAGCAGAGCAAAGCAGAACCCCCTGAACACCCCGTATGGAGCGGCTAGCACGTCTTTCCGCAATGACAGCTCTAATTGGCTGGTTTTGAATCTGGCTAGTCTACACGGCCTGTTGTCATCGAGTGTGTTAGCAAGTGTGTTCTGCTTGTAACAGGTTCTTTTTCTGTTCTGGACATGGGTTAATCTAGGTCATTGTGTTTTTTTTTCCAGTGCATTCTATTTTGAGGCAGATCAAAACTAGATTTTTGTTCCAGTTTTATAAGAATTACTGACATTTCGATAGCAGCTTCCTTTAATGGATACCCAGACCAAATCAATTAGGATTCACGTTTTATAGATATTTAAGGACTCACTGTTCTGCAATGATGTAGCCGTCCTCTTTTGGGGTACACCGCACTCCTGCCACCTGCACGTTATCTTCCATCTCAGAGAAAGACAGACCCAGGTTCACGCCACGGATAGTCACCCTGGTGCCCCCTTCTGGAGGCCCAGCTACTGGGGTCACCTGTATGAAAAGGAAATAAGAGAAAATTTATCTTATTGTAATACAGATCTAATATAAGAAATTTTACTATATTATTTATATTATGTACTGAAGTAATAAACAAGCTACAAATTGCTGGGTTCCATAACATGCCTTCATGCCTAAAGCTTAGGGCAGGTAGCATCACATCCTGATTCTGCTTATACTGTAAAAGACCTCTCATAGGTGCTCACTTATGCACGATATATGTAACACAAAAGAACGCAAAAAAGACCTGCTTGAATCAGATCTGCTTGCTGTCACCAGAGGCGACAAATCAACCGTGAGACCATATCAGTACTTATTCCTGCCCATCTTCTCATAAAATGCAATATGGCGGCACAGCATGACCTTGGCTCTGGGTGGCATGCAGCCTTCTGTGCTGTTAAAAACCCCTGAGTGCATGAGTCCCTCCGTCCTGGCCTTTCTCCAAGGAAGACAGGCAGACAGAGAAAGAGTAAGAGATAGAGGCAGAGAGAAAGAGGGGCATGTGCACTCAACAGTCCACTACATACACAATCAATAAACCATTAGTGGGCGGGCATGCAAAAGTAAAAGCAATTCAACTACAGTTCTTAGGCTGTGACTGTTCACTGATCTGAGACTAGTCACGTTTTGTAATCTCACTCTGAATACCCCAGGAGAACTCAGCCAACACGACCCAGTGGGACCGCAGCCTTGTAGTCTCGATTTAGTGGACATTAATTGTTCAGGATGTAAAGGAAGCTTGTCACTGCAACGCTGGAGGGCACGAATACATGAATCTTATATTAGTTCCTGGCCATGAAGCACCCTGGGAGGTGAATGTTGTGGATTAGGGGGGGAAAAAAAAGCAAATGGAAAAGTAATTCTAAATATCTCCATCTGACTCCATCTACCATGACTAAATTTGACTTCAGCCATTTTGCATAAGGAAACTCAGAAGCAAGAGAGACAAGGCCAGTTGTGTAACAGAATGAAAGTCTGCTTTTTTAGGAGCTGGAATACAGTAGCTTGTACAGAGAAGAAGAGTAATGTGAAGATTCACACCAAACCTAATAGAAGATGAATCTGTCAAAAACGAAATAGAGTGCTGTATGTGCTCTCTTCAAAATCTAGACAACAATATACCATCTATCAGTAGAATGTCGAGTAGAGTTCATCGCTCAGCATGACCAAGAGTCTGCTTTCACAGCAAGAACTTCTAGCCAACCATGGATCAGGTTGTATACAGCAACCTGTAGTTTACTGTGGTCTTATACACTATACCTATAGAGAACCAGAGACTGGCATGAGATGACTCAGATAATTATATATTACTTAAAAGAGTCAGATGTTCTGCTGCAGGGAAGTGTGAAAAACCTGCAGGACTGTATATTCAACATGACCGTAACAGGAGAGACTGTTCTAGCAGTTTAAGTGTATAGTGTACATCAGACCGAGGCTTCATAATGTGCAGTGCTTATTTAGTTTTTCTTGAACCCCAGTGCAGGAAACTTCTCAGTGCAAATCTTTCACACAGGTTAGGAACACAGCATTTGCTCTTGGACTAAAACAACAGCTCTGAGACCAACTGAATGGAACAAAGTCTGCTTTTAAGCTCTAGAGTTGTTTCGTTGTAAGAAAGCGATCTGACCGTGAAAACCGAATCAAATATGAGCCGGGAGACTGAACCAAAGTGCTGAAGACAAATATAATGTGTTCTGGATATGTTCTCCAAACAGAAAAAAAGAAGGAAACAAAGGGAAAAGGAACAAACTGTAAGTGTTCTTAGTGCTCAGGTCATTTCCATTATTTCAGTGTGTTCCTAGCAATGGTTTGTTTACAACCTAATAAACAAATTTTGCAATATTTTGCAGTACATTCTCAGCACTGTTCCCCCTAAATGTGATTGATTTTTGGATCGTTCAAGCAAATGAAAATTCCAAATTTCACCCTGATTCAGATTCAACAAACTAACACATTTGCATTTGACATTTCAACATTTAAGCAAATGCTTTCACGCTAAGCCACTTACAATTGAACAGAACAGACCAAGGTTAAAGGTCAAGTCCAGGGCTTCAATGGCAGTATGGAATTGGCTGGATTTGAACACAATCATCTTATCAAGAGCCCGCAGGCTTGACCTGCTGACACAAACATGTTAAACTGAGCGTGACTGACCAGCCATGACGGATCTAAAAGTCTTTTATCCTACATGTGTCGCCACGTGTCCGTCTACGTGTTCACACTTTAAACATCTTTATTTTGCTTTGAAAAGACGACGCTGTGATGAATGACGGCAAAAACTGCCCTACACTGAGGGCAATCATCAGACAGCTTAGCGAGGGGCAGTAGAGTAGTAGTGCCACAGCAATTTCACCCTCATTAACTGTCCCAGTTCTGGCCTGCAGGAAGGAATCCGACCTTCCAAGCGAATCTTTATGCTTCACACACATCTGAAGGGACCTGCTTCCCTGGGGCTAACCCAGATAATGTACACTCGTACTGTATGTAAGTGTAAGTGTGTGAGTACTTGACAGCAACTTAATCTCAAACGCACACACATAGAGGGCAGTGTGTCTCGACTGGGTATATACGAGTGTAAAACGTGGTGCCTCTTTGCTCTTTATGTGCACATATCCTGTGGCTCTGTTCACAGTGTAATCCTGTTATGAGGACAGGCGTTGCCCGCCTCACTCCCTTGACTGTCACATTCAAAGAAGGCTAATATGCCAAACGGGGGGAAAAAAAGGCAGCCTACTTCCTCTTCTCACACTGATCAGGGAGGCAGGGGGTTAACTGCATATGCTGGATCAGGCTGTTGATTACAAAATCCTCCATAAATGAGCTGATTTGGCGTGCTGCGAGATGCCTTGGAAGATGCCAAACTTTTATGGCGGGCATCAGAGAATTCCTTTGTGCCATAAAACCCGGGCCACCCTTGCAAGTCAAAATGATGAGCCAGAGAGAAAGGATGCTGGAAAGAGTGTGGATGGTACATATGTGAAGGTTTATTCAGGCTTAAACATACACAAAGCGTAGCGATGCACCGGTTGCCAGACGCTGACAGAAGAGATTTGTGTTCGCCTTGGGCGGGAAGTGGGGACGCAACATCCTCAGAGCTTCGACTCATAATTCAGAGAAAAGCTTGTTCTATGTATCAGCTTTAATATCTGCTACTAAAAGAATGTTGTCCTTAAGCTAAAACTGTGTAGTGCTCCTACTGTGGCAGTTTTTAGCTCCAGACAATGACAAAGAGGGAGAGAGCGAGAGAGCGAGAAAGAAAAAGAGAGAGAGAGAGCGAGAGAGAGAGAGAGAGAGACAGTGGGGTTATACGGAGTGGTATAATATCTGAACAGCTCCTGAGCTAAATGTGATGCTGACACTCTGAACAAAAAGCCTGTCTATTGAGGAATAGAAGGAAGTTTTATAACAGTAAATGCAAGCATAAATGGTGGATTTATTTCTGTCCTTTGAATTCTTTCTCCCGCGTGTTCCCGTGTATAATAAGAGAGTCGTAATAATGTGAGAGGCAAGGGAACAGAGGTATGATTTGTTACTCTAGCCGACATGGACTGTTTTACGGTGGCTCAAGCATGTCCCATTTTGCTGCTGGAACACACTTTATGGGCTTGATAAAATTCAGATTATGACTTGTTTCTTGCTGCATAAACCTCACACTAAATGCTCTATTTGTGTTTAACTGCCTTTTAACTGATGCCTGGCAGTGATTAAAAAAAAAAGGAAAGAGCACATGAAAGAAAGGGGGAGAAAAAAAAAAGTCTTAATTGTGATGTTTTTTGGCCAACTGAAGTCAGCAGCACAGGAGGAGAGAAGGAAAGGAAAGAGGGGTGAGGGGAAGGCATTTTGTTTTGGGAGCACTGGGCTTTTTGGATGACTGGGTTCAATTTAATACTCCTCTGCAAATAGACTTGTGAGCCCAAGAGGGACAACGTTGTCACAGTAATGCTAGGTTTGTAGCTGTAAGCGGAGCGGTGCTTCAATCAGGCCGATATGATTTATTTATTTTCATTTCAAAGTGGACGTCTTTTTTCTCCTAAGGCCAGTCGGTATGTGTCTGTACGTGAGAGAGAGAGAGAGAGAGAGAGAGAGAGAGAGAGAGTTGACTATGTAGATGACTCTGGATGCTGCTTGTGCATGCATGTGTGACGATGAGTCTTCCTACTTGTCACATCAGTATTTATGAGTGCAGCCTGTGTAGGTTAGAGGTGTTGGAGAATGGCCATGAGTGTGCAAGGTCGTTGCAAAGTTAAGCAGGGCTGTTAAGACTCCGTAAAGTCAAACGAGATGTCCATATGAGCTCTTTAAAAGCATCCATATTACGTTCTTTATGTTCCAATTAATTTCCCATTTAACACAGAGCCCTGTGAAATTATGCAACCAGAAGTGACGAGGAATAAAGCTCACTTAAGGGGCATTTACATACATAGGCCGTAGGTAGATGTGTGGGGATATATGTCATTGTGCTTTTTTTAAACTGCTGCAAATAGATCTCTGATTAATCAGCCACACAGACTAGAACATTTATTTCTGTCTCTTGCGCTAGATTTGGTCATAAGGTCCGGCGCTGTATTTATAACTAGCGTGCACGTTCCTGACCCGTGAGTTTTAAAAAAAATGGTGCTCTTTTAATACCCACTTGGAAAGTTGAATTTCTCGAGAACTCGAGAGTCATTAAGGTACATAGGAGGAAGACTAATGAAAGGAACATAACACAAGGAAGAATATACAGTACATAGGAGGAAAAAAAAACGTTTGTGCCAGGATGGGTGAGAGTAAATCCTGGTCAATGTTGAAGAGTTCCCTTTCAAAGGCTACACTCGATGCTGCGTGAAAACGCTATGGGAACATCTTGTCATGTTGCCGGTTGTG
>JAQMYJ010000015.1:18597784-18622157 GCA_030014305.1 Clarias laeviceps | reverse complement strand
CCATAGCGTTTTCACGCAGCATCTCGTTCCCGCCTTTTCAGGGAACAGGGTTACAGCAAAGTAACCCGAGACGTTATTGATAAACAAATTCCAAAAGATGTGTGAGGAAAGAAATCCCGCCTTCTGCATTAGGACTGGTTAGAAAAGTCATTCTCATCTATGATTAGTTAGAAACATCGGGCACAGGATCTAAGCAGGACTTAAATCAGTGTATTTTTAGCCCAGTTTAACACAATGACTGTTAATTACGAATTTATGTGTCAGTCTAAACACATTTATGCATAATGAAGGGATTTATATGATGGGTGCTCAAGTTAAACTGGGACCTGAGATGAAAATTCTCTTGAATGAAGGCATAAAACTGATTGACATTTACAGAAGACTCCAAGCAATAAAACATTTGAATGGTGCAAACATTTTAAAGAAGCCTGTTACTGTACGTCTGTGAATGAGCATCCTGGCCGTATTACCACATCCCCTATACAGTCCGACCTCGTTCCAAGCCATTTCCACATTTGAAGCCATTTAAGGAGTTCCCGGGAGGCCAGCGTTTTAGACTGAGAAAGTTTTGTACTGCACCTTGATGGTCTCTGAGCACTAGTGAAACAGTGGGATTAGTGTATTATTGTAGCAGGGGATTGCAGAAGTCACGTCCCCAAAGTGTCAATAATAACGATAAGAAACCGCAATGTGTTTTTTTAGATAAACAAATGACTTTCTGTTCTCTTTACTTCCTGTTTGTGTATATTGAGCTTGCTAAATACAGGAGAATATGATTCCTAATTAAAGCACTAACTCGCTTTTGTGTGAAATTTTTGCTTCAACTAATTTTCACTACGTTTTCTTTCTTTTCGCTGCGTCTCACACCCTCATCCACTTTCGCAAATGCATGAAACTTAGTCAACATCTCATCTTGTGCATTTTTTAAAAGCTATTTCAGAACTTTCTCACACACAGAAGCTAAATGAGCCTTCATTTACTGTGAGTGGCATTTCTTCCCCGTTTGTCATAAACACATCAATACACCGACTGAACGACTAAAAAGGCAAATTGTAAAAAGCAAAACATAGATGGAAAACCAACAAAAGACATCTGTCAGATTGCAGGTACTGTATGTCTGATTGTTCTCGGAGCTTTGTCGCTTCACTGAACATCTGATAAGTGGGCTACAACTTGCCTTTACGTAGACGTTTTGGATTTTATTTGAAGTATGTCCAGATATTTATAGATTTCTTTTTATTTTAAAACTTTTATTCGTAGTGTAATATGTGCGGAGAGCAATTAACCCTTTGTGTAAATAATAATGAAAAAAAAAAACATACAGCAAAACAAAAGCTAGTTCCTGCAAATGAATATCACCGGCTCTGCTTCTTCAACTCATTTGACGCCTGTCCCTCTCCATTTAACAAAGCTGCTTAAATATTAATGGGGCTTTAGAGGAGGGATGGAATGTTGTTAAAAGAAGCATTAATTATTCATGCCATTCCACTTCTCAGGGGCAGCGTTGCTAATATCCATGTATGTATACAAATCAGCTTAGATATCCGAGCATGCTAAAGCACAGGGTTTCTTCTGTTCAAGCCGCGGCGTTGCTATTTTAAATGGGTATATTCTTGAATTCCACCATATTGTGCAAATCTGACCATCATCACCCTAAAATTCTGCTTAGTTTCCATGTTTAAACAGAGATCCATTAATCCATGTGGATGGAACTATATAACCCTAGATTCTCACATGTATTGTCCCACTCATTCGACTTATATAAGCCTAGATATAAAATCATTTTGTAACTATTATGCGCTTCAACAGTTTTCCTTGTAAAAATCTCTCTTGCTTGAACTACAGTACTGGTGCACAAGTATTGAGCCATGCCTCATTTCTTCATATTTTGCTTCCAAAGAGCCAATCCTGTAACATATTTCTAATGTAGGCTTGAGGAATAGTTGCAGGCAAGTTTTTGGTTCTCATTTTCAGTTCAGTACCTGGACCTAACCATTTTCAGAGGAATAATTTTTTTAAGCCAGACAGTGACACAAAAGACATCTAATGTAAGACATGTACCAGTGGGAAACAGGTGCAGATGATGAGAGATGATCAGGCCAGTGATTAGTATACTGGTGATGCTGAATTCTGAGTGGCGGGAAAGGAATGGACGAGAGGGAAAATGAGGTTGCTGCTGAGGTTGTTTAATAAACAATGATTTTTAGGTACTTTGGAGCATGTCGCAGCATTTGTTTAATTCAATCACTTGAATGTAATTTATTATGAAGATATGAGGGGTGGCTAAAGACGTTTGCACAGTGCTGTGTTTTACATTTAAACATTTACATTAATGGCATTTAGCAGACGCCCTTTTCCAGAGTGACTTACAGTACATTTGATCTCATGATAAATCTGAGCAGTTGAGGGATAAGGGCCTTTCACAAGGGAACAACAGTGGTCGCTTGGTGGTGGTGTAGTCTGATCCTGGGACTTTCGAGTCAGCAGCCCAATGCCTTAACCACTGAGATAATACTGACCCAAAATAAACTATTGTAGAGTTGGGAACTTACGTCATGCAGTAGATTAACAGACAAGGTTTCTTGCTTCTTTTTTATTCTGTTAAATCATTTGATAAAGATAAATAGTGTTTTAGGAATAGTACCATCTGTGCTGAAGTCTGTAATGAAATCTGAGAGTTCATCACTGTACTGTTAAATGTCTTGAACAAAAAAATGTTGTTCTCTCTCTCTCTCTCTCCTCTCTCGCTCTCTCTCATTGCAGTCTATCAATCTCTCTCAGACCTTCCATCACGCCCTAGCTTCTGATTGTTACCTTTCATCTTTAGCCATAGCATTTACTCATCTATTTCTGTCTCCTTTGGTGCTCAAGGTACACTTCCACTAAACTACACTATATATATATATATATATATATATATATATATATAAATAAAAGCTTCAAACCCTGACCAAACACAGTCATACACACATATACAGAGTAGCCTAATTACTCTGGATCTACAGGCATTAATCCTTAGCAGAAATATGATATTTCCTTTTTATTTCTGACCTAAGATAAAATAGAACCAGACCTAACACCGCTCGACGATTCAGTATCCAGTGAGATATCGGCTCAGAACAATCATTACACTAGAGGAGGAAATCATTTCTGCATGTAACGACATCAGTTCTGATTTAGTAAGAGATGTTCAAAGTTCTTATTTTGAGGGTGCACACTAGTGCTGTGAAGTCACATGTAGTCAATTTGAGCATTTTTTAATTATTAATAAATTAATTTATTTTTGTCTATGGATCCAAACTTTTACACCAATCTGAATACACATACACCACAACTACGTCACTAATTAGTGAAGCCTGAGCAGTCTTTATTCACTGAGTCTTAATTCATTAAAAAAGGCAGTGCTAGCAGAGTCATTAACGCAACCGTTTTAAGTGGCTTGTCTGCGCATCGTCAGGCCCGGAAGAGACAAATTTCTCAATGTGTGGGTTCTGCACCAGGCCAGACCTTAACACAGTCTAGCCATCCGTTACACATGCTAATTATAGGCTATGTATTACTTTCTCCTTGCACACACACACACACACACACACACACACACACATAAACACGCACACACACTCTGAGAGTAGGACAGAGCTCCTATTTCTTTTCTCCTCCTACCAGTAGAGGCACTGATAACCTCGGCTCAGTCAAACCGCAGACTGAAACACGATCACTGCTGCGTCTCTACCCCAGTCTGTGTGTCTGTGGCCGTGTGTGTGATACTGTATGTGAGTTCTCATGAATCAAGTTTTGTCACTAGACAGAATACTTACAGTATATTAAAAGAGACAGGTGAGAAATTTGTCTATTTGTAATGTATCATAAGTTTCAGAAAATCTTCAAAACGTCATGGCATTAAAATCTCCTGAAGGTTTAATCTGGGTTGATATCTGTTGAATATTTAGATTTACTGCATTTACATTTTCATTTACATCCTGATCAATCCATCCAGTGATGGCTAGTGTTTTGAGGATTGGGGTAGGGTCACCCTAGAAGTGACAACACCCATCAGTGATTGAAGGCCATCAGTTAGAAGATTTGTAATTTTTTTTATTCTGATTTGTGGTGACTCAAATCACGGCACTAAATGGCTCTAGAAGTATAATTTAATTTCTCTCAACCTTGAAGGTTAAACTCTAAGGATACATACAATATAGTATACAATTCTTGATACGATTTAAACAACAAAAATATGGCTTTTCAGACAAAGAAAACACACTAGCAAAAAAGGGTAATGTTTCACTGCTGCTATCCAGAGTCTGGTCATTGTCCCCTAGGGTGATGGCTAAAACTTCTTGCCCTTGCAGACAGATTGAAGGTTAGCCACACACACACACACACACACACATAGGAAGAGAGAGAGCCTCATCCAAAAAAGACACACATATATGAGTGAGTCACTCAATGAAATCAAACACCAGCTGCTCTCCCCCCTGCAAAGTGATTTGAGAAGAAGGATACACAGACAGAAGAGCAGAATAAATGTTGCACTGACCACACCGGAGACTTTTATCTCTGCATTAACTTACAATGAATAAAAGCATTCTGCCTCATTTTACAAACTTTATTAAATATAAAGTACTTATAAAAAATTTAAAAAAATAAAAACACACTAGGTTTCCATCATAATGTTGATAGACTGCAGTCATTAGTATTGAAAGCATTAATAAGGATGAGTTTTCTTATCAGTATCAACACATCTTGCTCTTTTATTGTAGTTACAACCAATCTTTGGTCCAAGACATTAAACTTTGGAATATTTCTAAACAAGAAATTTTTAAACATGGCATCAATCCAGTGACAATAGTAATTTTTTTTTTTCATATTAACAGTAATGTCATGGAGGCACATCCTTGTCTATATTAATGCCTTTTATTGAATAGCATATTGCTGTTGATTACTTGATTCTAATTAGTCTGAAGCAGCTTTGACATTAGTTCCAACTGTAAGGTTTACATCAATCTCTTTTTCTAACATGGTAGCATTTCTGGAAGGAGTCTCCAGTGTCAGCGCTGTGTAAGAGAGTCAGAGGTAAAGTTGGTCCTTAACTTTCCGGCATGACAATGGGATTTGCAGTTCATTGTTAACCTGATGAGATTTGTTATAAAGATATAAAAGAGGCCAGTTAGGGAATGAGGCTTTAAAGTCACTATAATGTAACTGAGATCGGGAACTGACTTGTTAAGCACAATGAATAAAATGTACAGTACTGTACAAGATCCAGCTGTGTTAGCTGCTAACCGTTTACACCTATTTAAACCTTCTGACAGCATGTCACACACATCTCACAACTTAAAATGTTAAACTCTGGTTCAGTGATGAGGGGTTCTCCCTTTTCACACAGATCTCATCTCGCCCATCACTTCCTCTCCTACTGAAATAAGGTGCAACTTTATTCTGCCTCCGTACTTTTCATACACAATGCTGTGATGCCACAATATTCCCTCCTTGCACCGACAGTGTGAAAGGAGCAATAGATTATCTTCACACATCATCATTCAATTCTTTGTTCATTTCTACCTTCATAATCAACAACCACATAAATGGTTTTTTTTTTTTTACAGATATTTTTTAAATAAGATATTGATTATGTTTAACAAACTACAGATTTCTATAAAGTTATACAGTATAATCAGCACCGGTCGAAATGACCCAGCAAGCAGTTCATCCATGGTTAATTAGCAAAGTGGACAGATGGGTTTACTGACCTCGGTGATGCGGGGGTTAGTGCACTTGACGTTAGTGGTGGCTAGATTTAGCCAGCGGTTTGTGTAGGGGTTGATCATGGGACAGTGGTGCTGTAGGGTGCAGCGGCCCTCCATGCTGCACCAGCCACACTGGAACTTCCTCTCCGCCTTCAGGCACATGCCACAGCTGTCTCTCTGAGCGCCACACTTGTACAGATGCACTGCGGGGAACAGGAGGCGTCCATTATCACGCTTAATAAGCACGACAGAGAATAGACCAAGGTCCTGCTGTGAAATCTATAAGCCCTAAATGAGTCCAAAATACCATTAAAGCCCGATTTGAGCTGGATTACTTTTACCTGAGGAGATAGTTTAATTTAAGCGATTATCGACAAGATCAGGGATGGGAATTCAGTACAGATCAGCAGGTTTTTTTGTTACAGTCTGGGCTCCATCAGTCATAGTAATTCTGTTCAACGTTACAAACAACAAGCAAACAAACAAAATACTAAAAAGAACACAAGTTACAGTTCAGCAACTCGGCTAAGCAGGTATTTTATTCTGTACTAAAACAATAATATTACCAGTCCTTCTTGGGTATGACATTTTATTATTATTTTTAATCATAACAAGGAAATTCTTCAAGGATGCATCTTGGTTGCTTGACTCTATGACATCACAAGGGTCACATTAAAGCCATTATGAATTGACTACGCGTTAGCTACGGAATATTCACCTTGGTCACATCACAGACTCTGCTATAAGCCGTGGCCGACCATTCAAGAACTGCTTAAGAACTGCCAGGACTTGCCTACCAACTGCTACAAAGAACCTACTATTACTCAAGATTTGCTAGGAATGGTCAGGACCTGCTATGATTTCTCAGCCATTAACCTGGATACCCGTGATTTAGAGAAGCTACAGTATGAACTTGCCATGCATTCTGTACATTTGCAATAAATATCACCAGATGCAGTATAGTAGATATCAGAGCATACTTTTTTTTTAGTTTAGTGCACAGGGTTGAATTTAGTGGATTTGCTCCTTCCCCTGTAAAAGAGTTTTTTTTTTTTACAAGTGCCTCAGTAATGACAGCTCAAAGCTGTCCATGTCAACAATAAACAATCAAACTGTGAAGCCAATATTTTGGTACGAGCTACTTACAATACAAGTCGGTCTACGAGCTAAATACAAACCCCTACAATCCACGATAACTTAGGAATTGATATGATGTCTGTTAGTCAGCAACTACATTTTAAAATTATAAGAATGGTCTGTTTTTTTTTTTGGGGGGGGGGGGTTGGCGCATGTTTGCCTCAAGTAAACAGATTTCATTGTGTGTGTGTGTGTTGGAATTGGGAACAGCGATGAGTCTAGAGATTGCACACACATACAGACAAAGAAAGAGATAGCAAGAGACAAAGAGAGAAATGTGTATGTGTGTGTGTGTGTGTGTGTGTGTGTGTGTGTGTGTGTGCATGTTCCGAGAAAAGGCAGAGGTCAAAGCTCAGTTATGTTGAAGTGTTACCTCGGATGTTCTCAGGATTATCAATGATGAAGTTTCCGTTCCACACCACAGAGAAATCCACCGGCAGCTCACTAATCCTCATCCCCTCATACAGATACTGCAGAGAGAGAGAGAGGGAGAGAGAGAGAGGGAGAGAGAGAGAGGAGTAAAAATGAGGAATTTGGAGAGATCACTTATCTGACTAGTGCTTTTACTACATTACTCTGCAGCGTAGACTCGCCTTTCAAAGGCACAAAGACTCAATGGCAGCTCACCTTGTATATGTGTGTGTGTATGTAATAGAAAGCATGGCGTGTCTGCATTTCACATTTCACGTTGTGCATTATAAGCGTATATTCTTTCATGTGTTAAAGCTGAGTGTTAATCTTTTACATTTAAAATAACACAGGGAGAAAATTGAACCCTCATCAGAGTCATCCTCGGTTCAGCGCGACATCATGTGATCACTGTCGACTCTGCTGATTTTGAGTAATTAAATGATAAAGTCATCCGATTAAATATGAACTATTGTTCAGCCATAGTTTTGAACCCCGTTTGTTTTGATCGATGTTTTCATTTGGGATCCAGTCGATTTAGTAGATTTTATTTCTACTTTAATTCATGGCAGCAAAGCTAAAAGTGAAAACAAAGGAAGTGCCGACTCTGCAGAATAGTGTCGAGATTGGTATGTCACGAGTTCTATGCAGGTGCAGTCATTAAGAGCAGATGTAGAGGAAGCTTCTATAGGGTACCGGTTACGCTATGTGTGTGTGTGTGTGTGTGTGTGTGTGTGTGTGTCATACCGAGCTGTTCTGGCACTGTACACTGGAGCTGTTGAAGCGCAGCGCCGTGACTCGGTGGCTAACCCCCTGGATGTGCAGCACACACTCATAACCACGCTGACCCGACTGAGGCTGTGGAAGGTTCCGGGCTTTCAGTGTGATAGGCTTCACTTCTCCGGCGGGGATCAGAATCTCCTCTGAGCGCACCAGCTGAGGACAGTCCTGATAACCAAAAATGAATAAACACCCGTATTCATACAATGCACAGACACCAGTACTCTGTGTAGGAAACAACATAAATAATGGCCATAAGGACACAAGAGTTCGTGTGTGTGTTTGTGTGTGTGTGTGTGTATGTGTGTGTGTGTTTCTTCACCACAGCCTAGCTGTGAAGCCTGGCACTTAATCACTGTTTAAATCTACTGGATCACAACACTCAGGGGATGGACTTGCCAATAACAGGACTGGTGCAAAAAAGTGTATGTGAGGCAACAGGACATCTCACTGGAGGTTTGGACTGTCATGTGCATGCATGTGTGTGTGTGTGTTTGTGTGTGTGTGTGTGCGAGCGTATGCGTGTGTGCGCGCATGCTTGCAGGTGTTCAGTTGATTAATGTGCTATGTTAGAACCTGTCAAGTGGTAAACACACACACACTCGCCCTCTCCTCATGAGTAATTAGCAGCTGATACCAAGAGTCCAAAAATCCAAGAATAGTCTTAACCACTACAAACATACACATGCAAACACATAAGCCGCTAACAAAACATGATTAATATGTATACATACACATTTTTTATATTTGATATTGTATGTATATAAACCATAGCTTTTGTTATTTAATAAAAAAAAATTTTTAAAGGATCTCGCAGAGTGCAATTAAACTGAATGGTTAAAATAAAACATATTTAAACAAATAAATAGCTTAATCTCTGTTTTTTTCCTCTAGGGGACAAAACTGAGCAAGACATTAAGCCTGATAAACTCAGCTACTCTGAAGCTGTGTGAACAATTAAAAGTTCTTCTGAAACAAACTATACTAAATTTGATGCTCTTGTTTCTTTTGCAAATTAATTCATTTTAGAGAATTCTGAGCAAAATGCAATACCATTTAATATTTTTTTGCATTTTATTCAGAATTTGGCCAATATATGAACTTTCCATTATATTGTTACAAATAAAACATGATAAACAGTCAAAAATTTAAATGTGGTTAATTCGTATGCAACACTAAAAAATAACAAATAATTTTGTATAATTTATGAGTAAAAAAAAAAGGAAAAAAAGAAAAGGAGCACAAATGTAAACGTTTGGGCTCTCTAAGAGATTTGAGCTCAGATAATGTTTACCAAGATCTTAAACCTTAATTAGCTTGTTACGGTTATGGCTTGTTCACAGTTATTTGTCAGGAAAAAAAACTGGTGAGATAAATTCAAAGATTTATGAATACACTGACTCCTCAAACCGTGTTCCAGTGATCAGCCCCTAGGGGGTTCTCTAGGCAGCTGCCTAGCACTCTGAAAATTTTAATTATTAAAACCCACAAAGCAAGATAAGGCTATTTAAGTTGTATCACACAAAAGGGAGTGCTGAGCATCGACCTGACGATGGACGGTTAGCCAGTGACAGTTAGTGTAGTTAACATAGTGAAAGTAGTACAGTGAGAGAGGTTTTTTTTGTATTTTGTAAGTTTCTCTTTATATTTCCACTTATTCACTTAACTTCTGTGGTTCCAGGATTGAATCCCAAATGGTGTTAAATGGAAATATAGTGCGTTATGTAGGGTGTATTATCCTTTGTTCAACACACCAAGTAGTGCCCTTAATCAGGGGTTAGATAGGGATTTGGGATTTAGCCTTGTGATAGAAGCTAGTTGGCTTTGTAGCCATAAATAAAACAACACTGACAGCCCAGAGGAAAGGGTTGTTTAAGTCCTTCTTTAATGATGGGTTTGAATGAGGGTCCTGACAGGCAGCTGACCTCCTCTCTTTCCAGTACTGTGGACCTTACTGGGCTTCTTTCACCCATGTTGCAGACAGACAGTTCTATAATTAACGTTTGTTTGAACACCTGTGACGTGGAGTGATGCATAAAGTTAAACATCCCAGTGCTGTTATGCTCTATATCACCACTTGTGGAATGCTTCTCGTAACTGTTGTATAAGAGAAGATAATTCTTAACATAAATAAGAAATGGTGGTCAAGTTGAGGTCTGGAAGACCTGGAAGACTTTCAGAGAGACCTGCTGCAGAATTGCTAGAAAGGCAACTCAAAACTCCAGAATCTGATAAATCCCAATAAATAAACCCACAATTTTTTCCCCTTCTTATTTGATCTTTTTTTAACCAGGAAAACCTCACTGAGATTAAAAATCTCTTTGTCAATCTCTGTGTCCTGGCCCAGACAGTCAGAAACACACGTTGAGACAAGTACCGAAAATTGCAATTAATTCTGATACAACTGTAACACCATCTCTTCCAAAAAAAATTCATCAATAATTCATAAATAAGATCTCCATAAAATTTACTAAGCCATAATGTAAAACTTACACAAAAGGCTCTAGCGATTACCCTGACAGTGACAGATAGTTAATGATATGCTGGCTTCCCTCAGTAAAGCTTTAAATCTTCCCAGACAGATCAGAGACTGTAACTTAAAGTCATTTGGCGAACAGGTCGGTGAGTGAGGAGACGAATTCATTAAAAACTTTTTTACAGAACTCGGTTCGAGTCTTCAGGACGGTCAACAATATGATTTCTTATACTCACATAAATATGCCGGTAGTAATCGTTTTATAAATAAAATGATGCAAATGCAGAAATCTACACTAGCTCAAAGTTGTGAAAGTGCCTAAAGGTTTGTGATGAACCTCAGTGCAGCAGGACATAAAGTATGGAGTCCAGAGAGATGTGATGTGTTAGTTTGTAAAAAAAATTTTTTTTAATCCTGCTTATCTGATATGAAGTTTAACTATATTTTAAGTTTACATTCTTGATGCAATCTGATTATGCATGGCTTTAAAATTATAGTGTAAAACATGAAACCACATATAAGACTAGTCTACTGCAGGTTAAAAGTCTTAGAATAGAATTTTAAATTCAGATATTTCATCTAACAGAAGTTATTAAGAAGAGAATACAGTAGAAAAGATCTTTTTATTTTCTATCTTGATTCTTTCTCGTGGCAATTTACTGTATGTATCTCCCAACTGACTTAAAATTTTTTTTTTTTTTATTAATTTTTAATTGATATTTATGTTTGAATTTGAGAGAAAATCCTCTATAATCCTTCAGGTGATGTGCTCTAAACTGATGACACAGCCCAGGATCCTGTGTAGTAGGAGCAAAATATTTGCTAAGGTTGTTTCGAATTATAAAAAAAAAAAAAAAAGAAAAATAGTTGAATATCAAATCCGCATATTTATATAATCATTATACTTCGCAATACGAATTGAATCGCCACCTCGGTATCGTGATAATATCATATGGGGTGATCCCTGGTGATTCCCATCCCTATTATCCAGTAAGGTATAAGTTTAACACAATCAAACAAATCGGTATCTTCTATCTTTATTGTATTTCAAAAATCACTGTTTTGTCATCATCTTGTTTACTTTCTATAGGCAGAAATGAAAATGAGTGATTCAAATTGGACGCTGTGTGCACTTCTTTTGGGTGCAATGATCACAAAGTATTAATGCAAAGTAAAAGTGTGATGAACTCAGTCTGTAGAAAAAATACACAATCCTGCATGCTGTGCATGGCTTCGGGCTTTAAGCATGCAACACTTTTACCGGCTTACACAAGCGACTAGGCAAGTGGGCTGATACGTCATTATACTGCAATTACCTTTTTATTATTGATTAACCATTATCTACAGACCCCCTCGCTCAAGCTCTTACTAACACCGGCTGCATGCATAATTACTGGAAAAATGAGATAATTTGGCAAAATGTTATTCATCTACCAGGACTATAAATGAGAACCTGCAGAATGTGGAGACTGTGAGAGTGTTGGAGTGTGTTTGAGTGTGTGGGTGGGTGTGGGTGTTTGTGTACCTCTGAGGCATTGACTCGTCCCTCCTGGAAAGAGCAGCTAGACGGATCATGTGTGCACAGGTTTCGGTATTTGCACCAGTGGCACCGGAATGAACTGGTTACACAAGACAGACACCTAAGGACACACATGAAGAGAAAAGTTAGACACGCCACCTTGTTTTTATTACCTAAGCTGTACTTTTAGAAAGATAGAGAGCACAAGAGCTGCTTTCATGTATGTGGCGGTTAGTCCATACGAGTCTATTACTTGAACCCCGGTGCTTTTTCCTATGCGGCATGGTTCGTTTACGCAGGTGAGAACATGGGTCCCAGTTCAGCCTGGTTGGAAGTGAACTCAAACTCATGCAGCGAGAAAGTCATTTGACTCAGAATTGACCAAACAGCAGGAAGTGAACCAAACATGACATGTATTTTGGGGTTGCGGCATTTTTTTATCGAAAGGAGCTGAAAATCCCGAATGAAAGGACAGAGATATAGTGCTTTATAAATGTCATGTTTTGTGAATATTTGGATTGGCAAATAAACTCTGAATGTCATAAATGTCTGAAACGCTGGCCTCCCAGGAACTCCTATTAAAAAAAAGTGGAAATGGCCTGGAGCGAGCGCAGGACTGTACTGGGAATGTGGTAATAATTTCCAGTTCCTGTAATGTAGTGTTCTTGAATGATTGTGTGTACAGGTCCCACAGACAGATGCATCTCTTCTGTTGGGGACACATTATCCGCCACAGTTTTCAAGGCAAAGGCGTTTAGCCCTTCATTCGTGAGAAATGTCATCACAAGTCCCGGTTTGACTTGAACACCTCTTATATTTATATAATTATTTACTTATATAAAGTAAATAATAAAATAAAATAAAACCTACAATATAAAGTAAAAGTGTTAATAAAGTGTTCTCCGGGTGATTTTTAGTGATTTCTGCATGGCAAATGTTTAAGGATTTTTTTCCCCTCCAACTCATTTCTAACCCGAAAACTTAATTAATTTAATTCAGTTTTCAATTATATGCAGTGAGAAACCAACCCAAACCCAAAGTACTAAAAGTTTCCTGAAAGCAGCAGACTGCCGTTGCTTTCTGTAGCCCCACAGGAAAGCATTCAAATATTCATATCCCACTCACCTTCTGTCGTGTCCTAGATGAGATTTTGCTCATTCTGAGTAATTAAATCTTTGTCCCAAGTAATAAACTTCTCCGACTATTCATTTGGCATACATTAGTGAGTAATTGATGTGTTAGTGCATTGCACACTGTTCATAACTAACACCGTGCACGTCATCCCATGCGTTATTTGAATAATGTTCCAGTTCAACATAAAGTGAATTCTCTGCCGCACTGCCCTTAACCTTAAAGAGATCCTACGCATCTCTGTAAAAGCATTGAATTACAAGGCTGAATAAGCATCGATCTGTAATATGCATTAGTGCACTAATGATAAGAGAGGAGAGTTTGGAAGGACAACCTGTTTCGAAACGATTTGAGCTCTTGAGGGTCAAGTCTATCAAAATGTAGCATAGCGATTTTTTTTTTCTAAAGTGAGAGAGAGTCTCCTTCAACTCACACAACAAAAGACTGTTGCATTCACATTCACATTGCATTATACTGTATGTGGGCAGAAAGTTGCCTGAAAAACAAGACTGAGGAAGTAGGGAATAATATATATTATCAAACAAACTAAATCATAATCATTTAAATATTGACTACTTTTTTAACCATTTATCTTCAACCTTCCTTAATCTTTACTAGACTTAATATGGTGACACTTTAGGTGGTACCGCAAAGAATATACTCTGTTTCACTTGATTCAGGTCAAATTATTGACTTGCTTCAAGTAAAGAAACATTACAGTGAATTGGGTTAAGAACCATCTATTATTATTAAATCCTGGAAGCTTTTGCGCTAAACCGCCAACTTCATGGAAGAAATATGCTTGCTGAAATTGCATTGTAAGAAAAATCAACAGTACAAATCACAGCCATGTTAAATAGTGAAAGAAAACACATTTTCACGTGCATAATACGACAATGCACAATGCGAAAAATCTGTTTGGTACAGTAGGGAGCAAAAAGAATTAAGCTTTGGAGCCATGGAAAAAAGTCACATGGGTTCAGATGTGAAGTCTGATCAGATCAGGTTGATGGAAAAACATAATTCCCACAAATCCCCAATAAATAATTCCCACTGTACCAGCCTCTGGATGCAGTATTATGATCTGAGGTTGATGCAACTGGCAAAATGTTTAAGGAATTTTTTTTCCTCCAAAAAAAGATCTAGGCTCAGCATCTAGGCTCAGATCTAGGCTCAGCAACGTTATGAAGCAATAAAATGAAGTCAGCTGATGACCTGAATAAACTAAATTTTATATTTTTTCCCCCTGATAGAACTCAAATTCTGAAAGAGTGGTTCTGAGAGTATCAGGAGCATCACTTTCATACGTACATGAATTGCAAACATTTTTTTTATTATTATTAATTTTGTGCTATTTTTATTTATATGTTTTTTTGGCCAGACAATGTGTGCTTCATCTAATTAATTCATACTCCCTGACCCCCGATCAAGGAAAATAAAGAGAAAAAGCACTCAACATGGAATATCTACTTGAGATGGCCTCCTCAACTCTGACTTCGTCTGATCTCAGCAAGAGACATCCGACCAGCATAGCTGTGCACAGCATGAGCAGCAAACAAAGCTGCCCTCCTTACCTTCAAATGTGTTACACTGTACAGTGTATATACAAGCATTTGCTTTACATAATTTAACATACAGTACATACATATTAGCTGGATAAATCTTTAATGCTGACAATATTCAGTTCACTATTCCAAAAAAAGATAATATACAGCACTCCTACACTTGCAGTAAGCTAGCTTATTATTTAAAAATGCCCAGATTGTTTATTTGTTTATGAGACTCTTCAGATTACTAGTTTGCATGCTTTCCCTTGAAGCAGCAGTTAAATGACACGTTTTAGAATTGCCCATGAACATGTTCAGGGTTTTAAAATGGTTTTCATTTGCAATTAGTTGATCAATACATTTATTTGAACTCAATGACGTTCTAGAAGGCATCACGCTGGCTTAGTGGTTAGTACTCTCGCCTCTTCTCAGTGTACGCGGAGTGGCATATTCTCCCTGTGCTCAGCAGGTTCAGAAGATATGAACTGTTAAAATTTCTAACTGTCTTTTATTGAACCCTTAAAGTAAAACTTGCCATAAAGTAGCTTTGGATACCATAGTCGAAAATGTTTGATTAGGGGTGACAACACAGCGGTTGAAGAAGAAAAAAGTCCTTGCATGGCCTAGTAAGAGCCCAGACTTAAATCCCATAGAAAATCTGTAGAATGACTTGGAGATTGCAGTCCACAAACAGTCACCATCAAATTTAACTCAACTTCTGCATAAAATAGTGGTCAAATATTATAAGTATCAGTCTTTGTGTGCCATTGGGAAGATGATCAGCTGTACCTGATTGTGTCATTTTGAGGAGAGGGTGATCCTTTTCCAAATCAGTGATTCTGTTTTTTTATGTCATGTTGGTGTTATATCTTTCACTTGGATGTTAAAAGTTGCACAGAGTACATACAACTGGATAAAGCAAAAACTGTGTCTTCATTTCAGGCTACAAAGAAACAAAAAATTGGGGATTTTTCTGTCCTATACCCACTTTATGTCATGAAAGATCTTCAAATAGATAGTAAAACAAACATGCATGTCTACTGATGACTTAAAGATCCTCCAGGAGCGGACAGAATCAGCACATTTATCATGGAGGAAGTGGAACTATTTTTCCTCTCATGAAACATTGGCTGTCCAAAATACACAAAGAAAGGATCTAATCTAATTTGTACAGCACTTTCTCCTTAGAGTGTCCAATATAAAACACATTTTATCGAGACTCAATAACGTCTGCCATTAAGAGGTATCTTTAAAGGAGTGATATCAAGAGGATTAGAACTTTATCATTTGTAAGCAAAATATGATGTGTTAGTATTTGTTTCTGTTGACATCTTAATCAATGATGATTGCATACATGATCTTGAGGAAGGCTCCAGCATCTTAGTGACCAGTAGGATGCCTCTGATAAACTATTTAAGGGATTTATATCGGGAGGGGTGACAAAAGAAGAACAAAGGAATGGTGGGGAGTCCAAGTGTGCCAAGCATTTAGCCAGTGTCAAAGAGTGATGAGATGAGTCGTAATTCCGTGCCACCCAGGAAGAACCATTCTGCTTCACTGTACCCATAATCCCCCTTAGACATGGGCACAGAGAGGCAGCTAGTGAGACACACCAGGAGGGCAAAAGGATGTGTGCATGTGTGTATTTGAATGTGTGTTTGAGGGATTACTCAGGGGATTGAAAAGTGGGAGTTTGTTTGATTAGTTCCAGATCTGCTGGGATGTTTGCCGGACATGGTTCCAGGAGAAAGAACGGCTTAACAGAGGATGCTGATAATCGGGGCCAAGGAGGTGTAAAAAAAAAATGGACACATGGACGCTGAAATACAAAAGCTTTAAAAACTCAGCCAGTCCTCTCCTACTGTGGTCAGCGCCTCCTACGTCATTCCAGGAATCTTCCAGCCAATCGAGCCCTTTCATCTCGGGTGCGGAAGAGCATCTGCTGACCACAGACTGCACCAGACGCCATGGACACGTGAGCAAGATGCAAACAACCCACTTAGAGCCGAGAAATTCGGCTTGAGGAATGTCAAACTATCTGATGGTGTTTTCTTTAATGGATGCTTTCATTTAAAGTGAGGGCTGAAACCAAACAAGTGCTAGCTAGCCAGATCTCTTGTAAGTTTCCTACACTCCCACCTGAGGGGTCTCTCAGCACTTCTCTGAGTTACTTTCAGCCACAATGTGCAACTTAGTACAATGACAATCTTATTCAGTATGCATGAAATGCCCTTTGGGCCAGAAATGCTTACTAATGTCTGTTTTACGCAACACTTCCAAAATAACTGTCGTGTAGGCCAGAGTCAAGGTTATAGAGCTGCAGTGAGTCAATTCTGTCACCATGAAACACCAGCTAGGCAGAAAATAACTCTTTTGTGCACTTCAAAAATATAATACACAGAGTAGACGCAAATACATAATGTAGAAAGGTCAAAACTGACTGATTTAGTAGTATCTATGTAACATCATTCTATGGCATTCATCATGTCGTAGATAGCATCTATGACATCATTCTGTTTATCAGGGATCCACTCAATATCTAAAAGTTTGTTTTTTTAAGTGGTTGAGGTTCAAATCTTTAAATATATTCTCTAGTCTCTGCGTATGGAGTTTGCATGTTTTCCCAGTGCTCAATGGGGTTCCTAAAGGTACTCCAGTTTGACTGGCATTTCCAAATTACCTATAGTGTATGTGTGTGTGAGTGTGTGTGAGTGCCATGTAATGGGTTGGCACCCCACTCAGGCTTCATACCCTGAGTTCCCAGGGATGAGCTTCTGGTAAAGATTATCTCATCAACATTTCTCCTTCATGTGTTCTTTATTTGGATGAACATAAACAGTCATGGGGTCTCTTATTACTAGTTAATTCAATGTTAGGTGATTATCTGTATATACTGGTTATTGGCTCATGCATTACGCCTTTGAACTATATTGTAGAAGGTTTTGAGTTCCAATCCCAGCACTGCCAAGCTTAACCTTCATCCAGTCTCAACTGGAAAGTGCTTTAAACAAAGGCTTCAGCCAAAAGAGCACAAAATCTGCTGCTGGTATAAGTTTAACAGCACATTTATTGTACAGTGATTAGATGGGACAGAAAATGATACTTACAGCTGGTGTACACTGCAGTTGTAGAATTTAACCTCAGTGCTGATTAGCATTTGACCTGTCTCCTTTGAGTTGAGCCTGAGCTCCACACCCGACCAGTCTGAGACACGGAGACAGACAGACAGACAGAAAACAAACGTCAATCCTCAGGGCACTTAAGTCACACATTTGTCCAAAAGCCTCAGTGTTGAATTAGCTCCTGTTGGTATGAATCGACATTGAACACCACTATACATGTTAGTAACATCATTTGTAACTTGGTCTCTGAGGCATATGGCTACAAACCACTTCACGCTGTTTCACCCTGCCCTGTACCTACAGAGCACATGTGAGGGTTGGTACAGTGGTTCAGAGTGCCTGTGTTGATAGGAGATGGTGTCCGTGGGCCGCAGCACCGAGTGAAGAGCCAGCAAAGCTGCTGCCATCGGCACGGAACACAGCCAGCTCTGTCTCATTTGGCAAGGCATTGAAAATGTTAAAAACGTTCAATAAGCAGCCAGCTCCTCACACTCGGATGAGCGATTGGGCACAAATTCGGCTGGCATACCGTGTGTAGGAGTCAGCTGTGACCCCAAGCTATCCTTCACACCTGCTCTCCCTGCTTTCTTCTGCTTTTTTTTTTTTTCCTTTTCTTTTTATAACACATGCAGGGGTACTGGATTATTTTTATTACATTTCAGGAGTGTCGTTCTCACCATTTCCCATGAGTCGACATTTCGGTTTGGAAAATAGATCAGAACGGGAAATATCGCTCGCCTTCCGCTACAGCCTCGATAAGGCTAGCTTCCAAGCTTTTAATTCTGCGCATGATCGATGTTCCGGGCCGATGGTTCATAATCTATACTGCCTAATGCGTCTGAAGGAGACAGAGGGAAATATGAGGTTTAGATGACATTTACCTGAGGGCTCACACTGATTGGGCCGTGCTCCCAGTGGGAAGTACAGGATTGTGGGTAAACAGAGCTGTCATTTACCCTGAGCACTTGTGGGATTACTTACACGGTAGCTGCCTCATACAGGTGTCCGTCATGACCGTCTACCTTTGATCAGGAGGAAGGGAGCGTGACTAATTAGTACCAGCACATGCTCATCCGAGAGCTTTCTTTTCTTTACTCGAGTTCTAGCATTAGACTCCATCACAGCCATCTGACCTTTCTGTCACCAAACCAGCTGGATTTTTTTCCTTAATCTACTGAAACCTTTAAATTTATCTCGCCTTACAGTATGTTGATGTTCATCTTCCTAGGTTTCCAATCACAACTCCTATTCTCTCTCGAGTTTATTGGGCACTGGATAAATGGCAACAGATATCACCCGTAATAGGTGTAAGTGTGGCTATGAGCATGGCTCCTGGCCCGAGGCTGACCTGAGGTCAGTGTAAGCTCATTAGAGCTGCAGTGTGTATGGAATCGATGGGCGTGAGAGCACGGAGCACTGCTGAATGAAGCTCTCATTAGAAGGCAGAGGAGCACGCGTCTGAGAGGCTCTATTAATAGAACATCTATAAGAGAGCTTAGCCAAAGCCACGCCCCCCTGGGAGAACAGGGAGGAGAGGAAATGGTAAAAAGAGGAAAGTAAAGGATGGAGTTTTATATAAGAAGCTGATTTGAGGGATTAAGAACAGGAATTCATTTGTGCATGTGAGTAAACTGAGAATAGAGATTATCAGAGAAGAACAAAATAGAATACAAAGCGACTAGACCTTTATAGCAATACCTTGATCAGTAGGAATTACTGGGACATCTTTAGCAGCTGGAGAGATGCACAGGATCTGAATACCAGTCACCGTCGCCTCTACTTCAGTCAGGTTCCCAAAGGCGCAGGTGATTCCAGCCGAGAGATCGGGAACATCAGTCACCTTCACCAGCAGCTGAACACAGAGGCGGCAGAGCAAAAACGTCTGAGCGTAGCTGCTATTAGCACTGCGGTATTTTCAATCAAGCTTCATCAGATACACAGCAGATGGCCTGAGCATAAGGCGATGGCACAAACTGTCAGCCAACTCTTAGTCTCAGATGCAGGTGAGCAGGCATTATAAAAGGTGCCAGAAAGGCTGTGTTTCCTTTTTCTTTTTTCAAATCGGATGAAAATGGACATCTGACAAATTCAATCAGCTTCTAGAACTTCTCTGTCTCTCTCTCACACAAACACACACACACACAAAACACATTCACACACAGCGCTTTGAAGTCATTCACTCGGGAGCAGTCACAGATGCAGGAGCACTCTATAAATAAACATTCCCAGTTTCCTGGACTAGGTGTGTGCGTGCATGTGTGTGTTCGTGTGGGGGCTCGGGCAGTAATGACTGGGTTGACATTTGTAAAGATCGCCCTATCCGCTTTCCATTTTACCTCCCTGTTTGAAGTTTTCCATTGTTCCACTTGTCTCGAGCCTCACGCCGAGGACCCAGGTCAGAATTTCAGAACTCTAATGTCTTACCAACAAGGCCTGATTAACCGTCCTACCTGTCGCGCAGGCTTCCTGTGTCCTTTTCATCTGGACATCCTGCGCGGCAGAATGTCCGCAAAGCAGCTAATTACCCCAAAACCTCAGGCGCGGTCAACCTCACGTCTGCTAAACTAGTGTTCCAGCAACAAGAGCCAGAGAGCGGCTAATTACTGATTTAGTATGTGTGTGTGTGTGTGTGTGTGTGTGTGTGTGTGTGTCTGTGCGTCTGTGCGTGCTAGAGTTTTCACACAATGGGAATAGAAGTAATTATAATAGCGGGCACCATCTTTGTGCTTGAAATGCCACCATGTCTTATTTATTTATTTATTTATTTATTTATTTATTTGCTCGCTTACTTACTTATTTATTTTTGGCTTGGATAATAAAAGTGCTAACAAGAACATGAATCATATGCTTCAGTCTGGGCTATAATACTAACACGGTTGATAGAGTACCCTAAACCATGGTCCTCAACTCTAATACTGGAGGAAAACGGCCCTGCACATTGAAAAACATCTGAACTAATAATTAACTAATTAACAGTCTTCTTAATTGAAGTGAGTGTGGTAGGGCATGGAAAACAGTAAAATATACAAAGCAGTGGTCCTCCTGGAACAAGGTTGAGAACCTCAGCCCTAGACTATGTGCTTTGTCGCTACAGATGCATGCTTGTCTTTCCCTGGTTGCAGTGGTCTTCATACGCTCTACATGATGTATTTCCCAGCTTCCCTGCGGTAGGTGTTGCTTTAAGTGCACATATATACCCAGAGCCGGCTAATCACCAGCCAGCACTTTTTTTTAATAAAGGTAATTTGATTGTTTTTGCTGCTGTTTTGTATTCCCGTGCCCCCCAGAGCTGATGCGCCTTGTTGTCATGGTGATGGTTTCCTGCAACCGGAGCACCAGTGACCCTGTTGTCGTATTATAAAGTGAAGTAGAGCCAAACAGCTCATTTACAGGCATACATATCACTAGCACGCACTGCTCAGGTACACTCTGCACTTTTTTTAATACAAATTTGATATTTAAAGCCCAAGAAATTTAACAACCACGTACTTGTTTGTGTGTAAAAGAAACAAAGGAAGAACAGAGCGACAAAAAAAAAAGAGAATGATTTCATTTTGAAAAGCTTTGGGGGATAAAAGGTATGAAAAAGACAGAAAGCACTGGCGTTGACTTCTTCCTCTCTGTGGCTGAATACACACCAGCTCGTCTCAAACAAGCCCCCCACATCAGCCTACACACATGCACTTTTTGGCATCTCACCCACTCATGCACCTTTCACCTACACGCTGCTCGCTCGCTCGGCTCACTCGCTCGCTCGCTCGGTCTCCCATCCACCCACACCACGCATTACCACTCAACCAAAAAAAGCAAGCGAGAAAACAGCCCATAAACACGTCTCCATACGGACTGAATTTGAATTCTTGTTTACTGTCACTAGAGAGAGCGCAACACACTCCGCATCTGTTTTTCCTGCGTTTTAAAAAGATTGTCAGTGCCGAAGAAAGATTTTCTCACACTTGATGAGGCTAAAATCGTTATCGCACTTAGAATCATTCAGAGCTGAGAATATGTACAGTGTGTGTGTGTGTGTGTGTGTGTGAAGGATGAGCATCTCTCACCGGTACGCTGGGTTCGGAAACTGCAATGCTGTCAGGATACACGGTGGCCTTTATGCACTGGTTGAGCGTGGCCGCGAAACGGTAGGGCTCATTGGCTCGTTCGCACCGATCCCTCTGAGAACACCTGCGGAGAAAAGAAGTGTCAGTCATGTTTGTTTGCCGTTTTTACATCAATAATCTTACAAATCACTTTCACTGTGTCTATTTTCTACAAACTGCTTGCGAGTAGAAATAACTGGCCAATCTCAGCATGGGATTCAGTATTGCCACTAGAGCTGTGAATCATAGGTAGACTGTTGATTCAATTCAATTAGGAGTTTGGGTTTTGCCATTTTTCAATTCAATAGCACTAATGTTTACCTTCTAATTTGTCTCAAGCAGCTATACAGCTTTTGAAGTATTAAAACTACTGGAAATATCTAAAAGGCATTAGAATGCTGTGTAGGTGGTGCCTCATATAAAGTAATAACCTGTTTACCTGCCAATATTATTATTATTATATGAAGTGATACTCTCACAAAATGCAAGTATTTGCAAAAGATGTAGGCTTGAGTTTTTCTGCAAAATCTTTGGTTAAGAAAAAAAAAAAAAGTGTGACTTGATTCTGAATAGAAACTGATCCAAGGATTCAATTAATTTAATTGTCTGTTCAATTCCATAAATCAACAAAAGTGCTCAATTTAGTGATGGAGTATTAAATTTAGTGCTGAATTAAGGAATCAGTCTTGAATTAAGTAATGAGTGCTGAAATTAGTGATGCGGTGCTGAAATGAGTGGTGGTGCTGAATTAAGTAATGAGTGCTGAATTTTGTAATGGAGCACTGAATTTAGTGACAAGGCATTAAAGTAATTATGGGGTGCTGAATTAAATAATGAATGCTTAAATTAGTAATGAAGCACTGAATTTACTGATAGCATACTGCATTTAGTTTCAGAGTGCTGAATTTAGTGATAGTGTAGTGAAAGAGCACATGATTTAGTGAAGAAGTGCTATATTTAGTGATAGAGTGCTGAATTTAGTAATACAGTGATTAATTTAGTGGCAGAGGTCTGAATTTAGTAACGTGAGAGCTGAACTCTTTGATGGAGTCCTGGCCTTGTTTTAGGTGCACACCACTGCATAGACTGTACTGGTTTCAATGGTAGGCTGTCAGTCAACAAGTGAGAAAAAAATACTTCCTATCATTCACAGCTCTGATAAAAAGTGAGAAGTTTCCACAATACAATGACAGCAACAGCAACGTTAGTGCAAAAGTGCACGTCTTTATATGCGAGAGTTGACTTTTGTTTTGCGTTACAGTTCTCGCGTTCATTGCCATGTGAACTCCAGAGCAGAGCTGAAAGCAAACCGCTGTCCTTGGTACTGAACTATCTGCACATCCAGCAGTTTTCAGGCATCTGTTGCCCTCTAATACCCCACCCCATCCCCCCATCCCCCAAATCATCGAGATAAACCGCTCTGCAGACGAAGCACATTCCTCATAAGGAGCAAAAAAAGAAAAACTAGTGGGTTGTCAGTGAACATTTTAGAATTTGATTTGTTTAAAAATTCCAAGAGATTAGAACCTCGCAACCGTCGCTCAGATGATGCTCAGGACATTGAACAGATCGGCTGAAAGCTTTCTGTAGAAGAACAACACAATAAGGTAATGTGAGAGACTGGTGTTAGGGAGGACAGATATATCTGTTTGTCTGTGTGTGTCTGTGCGTGTGTGCGTGTGTGTGTGTGTAAATAAGACTCACAGAATAAGGTCCAGAGTGCAATATTACAGTAAGTCATGCTTATTTTAGATTCATGTAAATGAGTACTGTATGCCTGTGCTTCATCAAGTCTTTCTTTGTTTTTTCCTAATTACGTGCTCTCTCTCTCTCTCTCTCCCTCTCTCTTTTCTCTCCGTCTCACTCAGGCCTTACTGACAGGGAGCATGTCGACTAGCAATTTGCCGCATCTCTTTTACATTCCTAATGCTCGAGGGAAAATGACACTTAATGCGCCTTCAGATGTCTGGAATGGCTTGTGAATTCTTTACTGTCTGAAAATGTGTGTGTGTGTGTGTTAGAGCCTTCTTTTCTTGCTTTCATTAATTGAAGTGTGTGCCCACCCCACCTGTCTGCCTGAGTCAGTCTGTCTGTCCCTGGCTTTGTCTGTTTTATGACAGCTCATGGCCATCTCTAGGGCTATGCGGAATGCTTACAGGGTCGGCATCATTAACACACTCTACACACATGCTTCTGGTGTGTGTGTGTGTGTGTGTTCGAGTGACAAGGGAAGGTGATGGCGATGGCGGGCTAACCTTTGGGCTCTAGTCTGCTGCCTGCTTTTAGCCCTGTGTTTTAGACAGGTAATTACACTATCCTGTCTCTCTCTCTCTCTCTCTCTCTCTCTCTCTCACACACACACCCACACACACACACACACCCACACACACACACACACACACACAC